>BGPR01036403.1:0-15553 GCA_013235015.1 Araneus ventricosus
AAATTCTTATGAAAAAATGATAATGGCGAATTTTACTGTAAATAGCTCTTGTAAATGCTTTTGTAAATAGCTTTTGTAAATGCTTTTGTGAATAAATCTAATTAGGCGTTAATTCTAAAGTTTCATTTTTCTTATAGAACTGTAATGTGAAATTTGCCAAGGAAGAAATTATTGCAACAGAACGTTAGTGAACATTCTTATTGAATAAATCTTACCTAACGAAAAAATAAATTTTAAAACTGAAGTAATTTAAGAAGCTGAACACGTATACATATTAGCTACATTTTTATTTTCTTTTTTGCGGAAAGTGTCGTATCAGAACTGAAAACTAGAAAAACGTGTATCGATGCTCAAGCAATGCTTGTACTGTTTACTTCTATCTTTTTTGCACATAAGTATATAGTAAGTTATGTAATGATTTTTTTTCTATACTCTTCAGCATTTTACATAATATGCATGAAACAAGGAATTTTAACAAAAATTGCTAAAGAAAATTGCATATCTTTCATCGTAGTGGTAAATAGAATTTACTGTTGTAAATTACATATTTATTATGCCTTACATGTTCGCAAACAGAGAAATAAAGAATCTTACGTTCGAAGCGTTTTGAGTTCCGAAAATGTGGTCTTTAAAACCGAATTAGCAACGATTTGAGCGATTTGTGAACAAAAGTTTGACTACCTATTGCATGTCATCTGAATTATTCAAATTTTGCTAATCTATTTTGCTGAAAATTTGTTAATTGATATTTTTTCACGGTTAAAAATGGATTAATTTAAATATCTATTGACGGCAAATTTACAGAAAATTTTCATTAAATTTTTCCCAAAAAAATTGGCAGGATTTATTGTTTGAAAGAACATTTTGAAATCGATCTATTTGCCAGTTCATCATAGAACTACCGTTGTGAATGTAGAAGCAAGAAAAAATAATGATAGAAAAGTTAACATAACACAATATTTAACAACTCAATATTTGTTTTAAAAAATACAAAATTATTCAAACATCGATTTTATTCAATATGAAATATCCTCAAATTTATACTTTTTTCTGTATTTTATTTTTATATTTTTCCAAACTTTTTATAAAAAGAAACACTTGATTTGTTTCAAAGTACTGTATTTTTAGTCTGGATATTTTGACAATTTTACACTATAATATCAAGTCGCCTCATTGAAATATTTTCATATAGCTTTTTTTACACTCATCCATAATACCACTGAATATATATAAATATTCTTAGTATACCTGTTATTTTATATTTTATGAAACTCATTACACCATTTCTAAACACAGTCATATGAGCAATTTATAAAATAGTAATGCTATTAAAATGTAAATAATGCTTTGAAATTAAATTAGTTAAAAACATTTTATGGTGTTCAAGGGCTGCAATTTTTATTTACTTTCATGCAGCAATGATAATGATGATTCATTATGATAATGGACAGACTATCACTGATTTATTTGATTTATAACACAGTTCTGAAATTTCTCACAAAATAATAAAAATAACAATTTTTGAAAATAAAAAGAAATCGAGAGGTTGAAAAATAAATTTTATTTGATGAATATATATTTTATTTGATGAATATTTATATTTGAAAAGATGAATGCAAATTCACAGCAATGAAGTCATTTTTACTTTATGAATAACAAAGTTTTGTTTTCATAGAGAAATATGCATGCAGATTTTAGTTATAATGTGAAACTAATGGTAATGCAAATGAACAATGATAATTCTAATGAGAATAATGGAAATTAACTACATATAATAAATTTAAGAATTTAAGCTGCTTATTCAAAATGAGATATAAACGATTTAAAATATTAACAACACATCCATTTGTAAGAACAAAGCAGATCTATATATATTCAAATGTTTGTAAGTACCGTTATCCATAGGATCAGAATTGTCTCGTTCTTCTACAAATTGTCTCAAACACTTTTCGGTTGTGTTTGAATTAGCGCACTGGAGCTGAAGAAACGGAGTTGCAGGAACCTGATTTTTCTCTCAAAAATTTCATTACTTTACTATTGCAGTTGAAAGCCAAGAATATGAACAGTCCTTTAAAGGCGTTGAAGATGGAAAATATGTACCACCAAACGAAAGTTTTAAGAAAAGACGCTAGTATCCCAATGGTCCAAGTTACGCCCATGATAACAGCGAGTCGAAGATAAGCCAGATATTTCATTTTCAAAAAGTAATATTACTACTGTTTTCAAGCTTCATCCTATTTGTAAACATATTGTAGGCACTTATTCCAAACAGTACAAAGTTCACACCGATGATGGTGAACGCAGGTTCAGCATTGAATGCCACAAAGGAAAGTTCCGATAAGAACCAACACTACGATAAATCGACAAAATGTGGCTTGTAGGATTCGTGTATACCATCCACATACTCTGCGATTAAAGCTGCTGTTACGAATACCAGAGAAATACTCCAGCAAATTACGCTGTTACGAATGTATTTTTTTAGGTTGAATGTCATTTGTAAGCACAAGGCAGATCCGTGTATATTGAAATGTGTGTAAGTACCGTTATCCATAGGAACAGAATTGTCTCGTTCTTCTACAAATTGTCTCAAACACTTTTCGGTTGTGTTTGAATTATCGCACTGGAGCTGAAGAAACGGAGTTACAAGAACCTGATTTTTCTCTCAAAAATTTCATTACTTTACTATTGCAGGTGAAAGCCAAGAATATAAACAATCCTTGAAAGGCGTTGAAGATGGAAAATATGTACCACCAAACGAGAGTTTTAAGAAAAGACGCTAGTATCCCAATGGTCCAAGTTACACCCATGATAACAGCGAGTCGAAGATAGGTCAGATATTTCTTTTTCAAAAAAGTATCATTGCTACCGTTTTCAAGCTTCATCCTATTTGTAAACATATTGTAGGCACTTATTCCAAACAGTACAAAGTTCACACCGATGATGGTGAACACAGGTCCAGCAAAGAATGCCACAAAGGAAAGTTCCGATATGAACCAACAGTATGATAAATCGACAAAATGTGGCTTGTAGGAGTCGTGTATCCCATCCACATACTCTGCAATTAAGGCTGCTGTTACGAATACCAGAGAAATACTCCAGCAAATTAAGCTGTTACGAATGTATTTTTTTAGGTTGAATGGCTTACTGGAAGCCCTGAGATTCCCCGTAGCAGTGCGAATTGACAGAAATATATCAAAAGATATTATTAGCATCCAAAGGAAGGATCCCAGAAAGAAGAAATGTATCAAGGCAGCTGTAACAGTACACGCAATATTATTCTGAGCTAAGTGAGGAATTTCTAATATCAACATAAACAGGTAACTGAGGAACATTGAAAAACACAGTGATGCCAAGTTATACCCAGGCAGATTGCGCAAATCTGGTACTTTGACGAAGAAAATGATGTGGGTAAACAAAAACACCATGGATATGCTTAACGCAGCGACTGTAAACTTTTCCAAAATCGGAAAACCTAAACTTTGTGCAGAAGTCTCTTCCTCTAAGTGTTCGTCTTCAGGTGGGGCGCAAATTCTAAGAAGATCACCAATCAGCAAATAAAACGGCTCTTCGAATGTTTGATTATACGCTGGGACAATTGCAGTTTTGTTCGAGTACATCTCATATTCGTGTGGTCGCAGTTCAAAGGCCAAACAAGTCTTGAGAGATTCATGCTTATTAACCAGATTACCTTCTGTGAATACAGTAGAATGGGATTCATTATCACTGATGACGTAGGCAGTAGTTATTTGATTCGGAACATTAATTAATACGAAAATAACTACTGTTTTAATATGCATCATTACAGTAGTAAATTTGTCCATCGCTCTGTAGGCCCTTGTTTGTTGATGAGTTGGTTTTTTTTTCAGCGGTAATTTCCTCAGTTCAGGCTTTCTTTTGATTTCCTTATAAGATTTTAAGCAGGTATCGAGATCCCTGAAAGAAAAATATTTCCATGTAAGTAAATAGTAATGTCAAAAGAAAATCACGTAATCGTCACTTAACAAGCAACACTGGCTGTCTCAGTTTTCCAAATTTTACAAGTGAAAGAAAAAATTGAATTTTTCGTTACTGAAAACGAATATGGCGTATTTTGTTTTCACATCTGTTCATATAATGTAAGGTTTTATATTCATACCAGACGTGGAAAAAAGCAAGCCCATTAAATTCGTTATTGGTTACGAAAAATTCAGTTTTTCTCTCAGTTGTAAAATTTGGAAAATTGAGATAATCGGTGTTGGTTGTTAAGCGATGTACTATTTCTCGTGCTTTTGTAAAAATTTTGACGTATGTCTAAAAGTTTTAAATTTCGCACTTTGAGAACTTTATAATGATATTTCGTAAAAACGCATGGGGACCGCGTATTGCTATGCATCCTCGTGTGTTACTATGCAAACATGATTGTTTCCGATCTTTAAAAAAGTCTAAAATCCAAAAAGTTATTATTAGTAGTGCATTAAACCTTTTCAGCCCGGATCTCTACTTTCAGTTTAGAAAAGAAAATTCCTTGCCTTCATCTGCATACTAAGATATTTTCTTGCTAGTCTAACTAAATATCCAGAGAACAGCAATCAGTGGCGGCTTGTGTTTTGTAATCTTGGGGTTGCTGTAACTTTTAACCAATCCTTCACTGTTCAGTGACAGGGCCGTAGAATATTCTACTGCCCTGGTGCAGTGATGCATATTTGTACCACATAGTTTTTTTGTCTTTTTCCATTAGCTTTGAGTAATTTTATATTTAATCAATAAACTTAAAACATTTTTTCTCTTCTACTAGGTAAGTGTTTTAACAAATTTATTTTAATAAAAAATTAAAACTCAAAATTTGTTTTCCATTTCCTGTATGCCTTACTACATTTATAGAGATTCACACAGCTGCGGTTGAACAATAAATTGACAATTTAAATAATTTTTTATCTAATAACAAGAAAAAATGTTATAGTGTAACTTAATATGAAGATAAGAATAAGCGAATACCATTTATTAGTATCATTAAAAATTACTTGAAAATAAAACCCATTCTTCTTGTTTTCTTTCCAGCGAAAAGATTAAAAACATTGAACATGATGCTTGTATGACGATTTAAAAAAGTTTAACCCTTTGAAATCAAAACAGCTACATATAACCTATCCTGATTCATATTGTGTGCGTCAGAAAATAATTTATTATTTTTTTTAATGTTAAAAAGCAGACTTCAAGTTCTGATGTAGCATTCAGTAACGGGAATTGGCAAGATGAAGAAAAAAAAGAGTAACTTATTCTATTATATCCATCTAAAGGTTCAGTGTGATATTTTAAAATGGAAATACACTTATCAATATTCTTTCAAAAATTCTGTTCCTCGAAGCAAACTGTGTTTTATTTGAAATCGATGCTTCTTACTCTATGAATCACGATCCTAAATAAGATGGTACAGAATATTGGGGAATTGGAATATTGTATCACGGAAAATTCTCACCAGCATTTATAACTAAAAAATATCGAAAAAATCCCTTGGATTGCAAGCAATTTCATTCAAATTTAATTAATATGAAAAACTTTTTCAATTAAACTTATATTTATAATTAATTATTCTTCATTTCCTTACTTATTTTCAAAGTTTTGGCTCGCGAAAAAAATTTCCGCGGTGGAAAAATGTTTGAAACTCCGTTTCCAGCTTATCTGGTGCTGTGTTTCGCACAGTTCCCCTTCAACTTAAAAACGTGGTAGGAGAAGGAAGGGGAAAGCTTCCGCTGTTTGACTACTCGTGCTCGCAGACGGAATTCGGAGCTACAACGCTAGACAGTTCCAGTTACTTGTAGTTACTTTTTCCTCTGCGCATGATCTTCGGGCAGTGAAAAAATAAGATAGGGAACTTAGTTTTCTGTCTCAGTTTTTCCTTGCGGTTTATTTGAAGATCGAAATCTTTTAATGTAAAATTTGGTTATATTGCTGATAGATTTAAGCATTAAATGAGAAATAATATAAATTGATTAAATTTACACAAGGGAAAAAAGCTAGGGGTGCTGCAGTACCGCAGCTCCTATACACGAGCCGCCCCTGACAGCAACATTTGCAAATGAAATATTAATTAAAGATATTGACAAACAAATTGAAAAATTGTTATTATTTGAAATTGTTTACTTCAATGAAATGATAAAACGAGATGGTCAACGTTTGCATGGAAATTTGACTCACTTTAGAAATATCATGGAAACAAAATTACTGTCCCCATGTTAAAAATATCGAAATGTTCTAGGTCTTTTTTACAGGCAGTTTGACGAATTCTAGTAATACATAAATATCAGGTACTATTTACTATTTATACTGAAGAAATACTTTGGAATATAACTTTTGGAGAATATTTTGTATGTTAAAAAAATTCTGACTTTATTCTAGTAGCTTTGAAGACTAAATATCTACTGATAATGTCTGGAAATGAAATTAAAAAAACAATAATGTAACTTCATAACTTTGTTAACTTATTATTTATAGTAATTCCAAAGAAAAACAATAAAATTGGATTTCAAATAAAATATACAAATATGTTTTTTCATAAATTATCTAATTCTGTACATCTAGTATTTCGATTATTTTTTTTTATTTCTGTGGTATATGCTGGCAGCTACTTTTAAGGTGACTTTCTCAACTTTTTTTGATTATTATTATTATTATTATTAATGCATTTGAGCAAAATATGCAATATCAACGTTCTGGGTTCATCAAATTCCCATGACGTTGTTTGGGATCAGAATGCATAACTGAATAGACGCCATTTTTATGGGCCTCTTCATTCTTATTTTAAGAATAACATAACAAACTTGAAATGTTCTTTCTAAAGTAGAAAAATCAAGACTTTGAAGTTACGTAAATAAAATTCTATTAGATAATTCAGCAAAGCCTAAATGACGTATTTGTTATATTTTTTTGTAAATTCAAAATAATTTTAAAGAATAACTGCTTTTACATAATTCCTGTGATAACTCAAATAAAAACTATAGATTTATTTTGGTGTACTACAAAGCAAAAGCTAAAAAGATATTTTAGATCTTGCCTAATCCTATTCACTATCATCTACCGTCTTGAAATTGACTGGTGTTTTCAAACGAAAAAGCATTGTGCCATTTATTAAAAATATGGTTGGGGAGTTGCTAAATTAAACCAGTCAGGTGGAAAAAATCACATTTCAAAGTTTGGTTACTTAAAGAATTGTGAACAACGTATTTAAAATTATCATCAAGCAAGATGTTTAAATGAAAATGTTTGCAATATTTCATAGGTTGTATTTGTTTTTAGTGCAACAAATTCAAAGTCAGATTTATATAACACTAGTTGTTATACTCGGCGTTGCTCGGGATTAAAATACTTTCATGTCTATTAATTTTGATGTAAAAAACCACTTTTGTAGAAAATTACAATACCCAAAATTCTTTTATCGTCTGAATTGTTTAAAAAAAATTTAAATGAGAATATCAGTTGAACCAGACGATTTTTAAAAATTAGCTTAATAATTATTAACCGAGTAATTAATTAACCGATAGCTAATTTTCTCCGTAAGTTATTAATATTTATTGCATAAGTACTTCAAATTTTGTTCCAAAATCTTGCAGTATAAGAAAGTTTTTAACAGATGTTTTGGGACAATTATTTAGTAATTTTTTCCTCGAGAAAAAGCGTTAGAATAAAAATGAATAAAAAAATAATAAAATTCGTCTTCATACGAAATTCTTCTAATGCAACTAGCAGCAGTTCTTTTGTATTCTTGTTCTCACCAATAAAAAAAGTGTTATAAATTGTAGATTTTATCCACAATTTAATTTTTAAAAAATTATTAAAATGTGGGCAACGAATTGAACAGAAATGAAGCTCGTGTCATTAAAAGCTATTTTTAAACTTTTATTATGTGTAAAAATAGTTTTTGTGACATAATACATATTTTCGAAAAATATCACGGAAAATGCCGAAATCTTCCTTAATTTCCAATTAACTGAAATTTTAATAACATTTGGGGCTTTGAAAAGTTTACGGTTGACTCTCTTCTTATATAAAGTATTTTCATAAAAGTAAGCAAATTTCAGAAATAAAGGTAAATTAGTTCAAAGCCTAACCGTTGCCTAGCAACGGAGTAGCTATAAATTTGCGTTATTTCAAAATCGTTTGCACGTAATTAACAATTATTAAACTTTAAAAAATTAATAAAAATTGAAGGAAAAATGTCACAGATATAAAATTGGTATTATTGAAAAGGTAAAATTTTGAACTTTAAGATGGTATAAAAATATTTTTTGTCGGACAATTTGCTCCGAAGTTACGGTGGAAAAACGGTTTCGGTTAATTTCTAATTAACTGACTGTTTAATTAACTTTTGGACTTAGAAAACTTCATAAGTGTCTTCCCCTTGTCTTAAATAATAAGTGTGCAAAATTTGGTTGAAAACAGTCCATTGGTTTAGGAGGAGATGTGGAACGTACCCACATACATAGCCACAATGACTTTTATTTATATTAAGATAGAATGTGAAAAAACATAACATTTATTAGTTGAGAAAATTAAATTTTTCTACAAAAATTAATAATGCCGAATACATTCGACAATTTCTTTTACTTGCAATTTTGCTTCTTTGTATTTTTCTTTTTCGTTTGTCTGACCGATTTTTTATCGTATTAGATTTACAGTGGGTTGCCATATAATGTGAACACTTTAAAATTTGCATATTTTTTCTGATATCTCCTGAAAATCTGCATGGATTTTTTTAGAATTTCGTATTAGGTAAAGATTAGGCTTGAACTCCCATTTTACAGTAAAGATTCGATCACGAGAGTATTTAGGGAACCGACCAGAAAGTGATGAAAACAAAAAAAATTCTGACTCATCCCGTTTCAAAGAAAGCTGATAACGAGATAAAACTTTCAACAATGGTTATGTTTGATGTGCATAGTATTTACATGCATTTTCGTTAACATAGCACAAATATTCGGGAAGATATAAAGTTTCTTAAATCTTTTCGAATGTGTTTTGCTTATAACTTGCAGAGTTTTCAACCAAATTGTATGAAACTTTCAAAATACGTGACAATATGTTAGAGAAGTATTGTAATAAAATTTTAAGTAAATACTTTGAATATTAAAGGAAATATGAATATTCTTAGTAAATTAATTTTTACTGCGCATGTGAGAAATGTAACGTATTTTTATTTTATGACATAAGAGCCAGATATATAGGGCAACTTATATGAAAATTCCAGTTCAATACCATTAGTATTCAGAAAGATAGCGGCCTTGCAACTTGGTGAATTTCGGTACACTCTAAAAGAGTCTTAATGATGAGAGTTCTTGCATAAACTGATATTTTTTCAGCTTGAATCTTCGAACAGTAATATTGAATTTTATGAAAGGTGAGATTCCTGAATACTCATACATAATTATAAATTAAATACGTAATTTAAATTACAGTTAGTTGATTACTATTCTTGATCGAATACTCTCGTGATCGAATCTTCACTTTAGAATACGAGTTCAAACCTAATCTTTAAATGTACGAAATTCTAAGAAAATCCATGCAGATTTTCGGGAAATATTCGAAAACACATGCAAATTTTAAAATGTCCACATTATATTTGAAATCCACTGTAAGTGTTTTCTTAATGCTGAATGAAAAACTTTGTTTCCTATGTATCTAACGTATGTTTACAAGATCCCGTTTTTCAAAAAAAAAAAAGAAAAAAATCAAAGAGAATATTTTTTCATTTAGAAACTATTTCATAATTTTTTTAACAACTTACTTCCATACATATGTAGAAATAAAAACGACAATAAAAATAATAAAAATAAATAAAAATGTTCTGACTTGACCATAAATATACAATCAAACATGATGTTAATTCAAAAATGGAATAGGTAAGTCATAAATACCTTTACTTGCCATGAAGGTACAAAATACAACGATTGACTTCATTATTCCGGGCAACGGAGTCAGTTTCACGGTGTTCTTTTGATTCAATGAGAACCTTCTTCGTAATTCTTTGTCACTCGTATCCCGACTTTAGATGAGAACCTTCTTCGTAATTCTTTGTCACTCGAAAAAATGCTTAATTTATTTTCTTACATATGATCAGCTACACTAATACTATTTTGAAATAAATTTAATAATTTTCAAAACGAAACATGTAGTGAACTTGAAAGAGATAAGGAAGAATAAATACAGACTAGAGGTGCTTTAAGTTCAGTAATACAAAAAATAGGAAAGTTGTTACCTATCATGACTTTCTAGAAATGGCATTACTTCAAAAAATAGGGCAGTACATCTGAGACAAGCTACCTAGTCATGAAGATTGCAACATACCAGGCTTCGTATTTCTCCATCCTCCTCACTTCCCGAAACCTTCTCCGATTCCTGCCGTCTACCAACATATCTGCGCCGAAAATGACAAACATCTTTTTTAATCGAACCACGGGAAACGTAAAAGCATTAAAAAATCTTTCCTTCCTTTTATTACTTTACTAGCAGTGCCTTTCAATAGCGTTGCCTGTGACATCCTGAATTTTAACAAAATTTTAAGAACAGCTCGCAATATTCAGCAAAAGGATTATGATGTCACGTGGTGTCGACGAAATACGTTAGAATAGAACACCACGATCTTGGTTACGAAGAATCGAGGGAAAAAAATAGAGCGAAAATATTTTAACACTTCAGAAAAATTAATTAATATTCCAACATAAAAGATATTTTAAACGTTCTTGTTTTTTGGGATATTCCATTCATTACCTCAAAAAAATTGAAAGAGATATGATAAAACAGGGATGGTAGTAAATTTAAATACGAAAACAAATTTCGTCGGCAGAACTGACTATTTTTAAAAATTTCTCAAAAATTCAGTAAATTATGTTAAAAAATTCAAAACGAACTTTATTAGAACAAAAATTGTTTGTTCTATCCGATGGTGCCTTGATTATTTTTCAACGATCATTAGAAAAGTTCATACAAAGCCAAACATGCCAAAATGACAATAAAAACATTCAATAAAAAAAAAAGTTTTCTAGATTGAATTTTAAAATTCTGCCGCGCATTGAGTCACCTTACGACTACCTGTGTGCCACTAAATTTCGACTGTGAGTGCGATAGATTCGTTGTTTGACATCGCGCGCAAGCACGCACGCAAACATTTTATAAGTATAGTTTCAAGGTTGATTGAATAACATCACTCAACTCTAACTAACCGAATTAAACTGGCATCGGGTCGATTCGGATGATCGAATAAAGCTCAAAAAATTAAATGGAAAACAACTGTGACGCGTGAATGAAATTATTTTAGCAAACATGTTACAGAAAATGCAAAAACTGGAAGGCTTTACAAAACAGAAACCACAAATTAAATCATCATACGTATGTTCATTGCATGGCCACATACATATGAAAATTTCAAATGAGCAAATAATAAATGTAATGAACCTTGTTTTATTTTAAACATTCCGGAAAAAGCGTATTGTTTTGGAAGAATTAACCCGGTTACGTAAGGCAATCCGCAGACTTTGAGAACAAACAGCTGCAGTGTCGCATTCGCTCTGCTGGTGCATCCACTTTAACCCTCTGAGCAGTGGCGGCTCGTCAGCTCAGAAACAAGCAGTGCTGCACAATTGTATAGACCTAAGTTGCAATTAATTTTGTGCTGATTATTTGGTATATGATATCTTAAACATTAATAGTTTTAGAGTTATAAGCAAAAAACTGGGAAAATATTTTTTTCATGTTTTGGCTATAACTAAAATTGAACAAAAAATATTTTGGTGGCAAACCTCAGATTCGTAATCAGCATCCTCAAAAAGATAGAGTAAAAATTACAACTCCTTCAGAATTGATTTAAAAAAACTACTTAACGATCTGGACTACTGAGAAAGCGAAAAAGGCCAAATGAGGAAGTCGCGCCAAGCGTGCTCATACGGGGTTCAAATTTTCAATGGGGAGAAAGGCTGTTCTTTTCTTCCGATTGAGAGCTCCGTGTTGCTCAATGCGGAAATTTCAATTCTAAGAGGGAAAATTATCTGCAACTCTGATCTGTCTCTCTCTTAATTTTTGGTTTATTTTCCGTCTTCCTTTCGTTTTTTTGTTACTTTTTTTACATTTTTCATTATCATTGAACCTAACGTGGGAAAGTAAGCAAATTAGAATAAAACGAAATTACAAGTTTTTTAAAATAATTTCAGGGAGAACTGCAGCTCTGCAGCCCCAATGGATGAGCCGCCACTGCCTCTGACTGCTTATCCCGCAATTTCCGCGGTAAGAAGCAAGTCTTTTTCTGCTGCATCACGCGATCATTCCGCAACCAATGGATTAACTTAGTACTTTAAAACGTTGAATCATACATACAAATAAAGCCTTGCATATAAATAACAATTTGTACTAAAGGTATTTGAACATGTTTTCAAACGTTGCACTAAATAGAAATTTTAAAAAAATTCGGTAGACAGGTGGTTGTTTTGAAGCATATTACTAGTTCATCATTTCTCACCGTCATCTCTTACTCAGTGACTCTCACTACAACCTGTCATGTGTCTCTTAATCATTACCAAATCATTCTGCTAGTTATTTTACAGACACGGTTTTATTAATTACACTTGCAATTTCTACTCACTCAATATTAAAAAACAGCTCGTTTGCATTTTGAATTCTTTGGACTAATCTAACCTATAAAATAGCTCCACTTGAGTCATTCATGAAAACAATATCTGTGTAACTGAATGCAAAAGCACCTTAAAAAATTATAGCGCAAACTGATATTTAGGGTTCATTTGGTACCCCGCTGGGTTCCATTGGCACGTGTGAACCCAAATTCCAACCAAATTAGACCCCCTAGAGTCCCGCTACTGACTAGATGCAGTGGACAGTGCGGTTCGCCGAAAGTCCGGATAAAACGGAATTTGCCTTAAAATTCACGTAGTACAAGTGATGGGTAAAACGCAAAAATCCATGTTTTTCATAAATACATACAACCTTTCCAACCTTTCTGCTTGATTAACGGATGCCATGCGGTCCGACAGTAACGCGTAGCACGAGTAAGCGTGTTGCGGTAGCCAGGAAGTGATGTTCTTACATACCCAGTCGTTTACCACTAGGCTAAAAATAACCTCCTTCATCTGGGTAAATGAGACGGCAAGCCTCGGCCTATTTCCCATCTATTATTTTTTCCCAATTATACTTTTCTTCTTAACATCGATTCACGGAAATTGTGCTACTGTAATCAAAAAAGTAATGGGAAATCGGCTGTCATAAAACAAAAGGTATCATTTTGTTAGCTTATATTTCGCAACTCTTCAAAGTAATCTCCTCCGACTGCCATGACTTTTCAAAGTTTTTTCCAATCCTCAAAATGCCTTATAGGCTTTTTTCGTAAACTTCCTCTCAAGATTCGTAGCGACCTTTTCATTTATTAAATAAAAGATCTGGATACGGTGTAACCACGAAGAGACAGTTTCAACCATGGAAACAAGAAAAGTCACACGGTAATATCAGGTGAATATGGTTGTGTGCAATGGTACTCGTGAGAAGACATTATCGCAGTGAAAACATAGAAGTTATCTCCTCGATACACCAATCTGTTTCGACAAACTGCTTCATACAAATGTCACAAAAAAATTGAAAATATGCTTTATTGATTTGTTTGACAGTTGGTAGAAATTGGCTATTCAACAGAAATTATTCATTAAATAATATTATCTTGATTTTTTTTTATTTCTTTTCTCTACATTCTTAAACATTTCATATCACTCAAATACTCTTGGTTTTGATACGTCTTGTAAAGGCTTTTTTGCAAATATTTTACATGCTTTTGTAGTAGAAATCGCATTTCGAAAACAAAAAAAAATTAATGCATTATTTGTCTAATTACAATAGCCATTTTTTTAAAACGACTAGTTAAAATTCTTTCCTTACGTTCATTCATATTTTTTCCAGACATTTATGAACGAGTTTTCTGGTGTCTTTATTTGGGATTCAGAGATCGTTTTCCGGTAACCTCCGATTTAAGCAATCGCCAAATCCAGTAGGGTACTTTTATTAAATTTCCCAAGTTCGAATCGTTCTTTCTTAGAACACAAAGAGTTGAATTATGTGTTCTTTGAGGTCGTGTAACTTTTTATTTAAATCGAAAACCCAAAATGGCTAACCCAAACGGGACGATTGTAATTAGCTAAATCGTTTGGTTAAAAAAAAATTAACCGTCAGCAGTGATTGTCTAAATCGCATAGCGTACCAACCGTTAAATAAGCGAAGTCGCCAAAAAAGTGATAACGGTCAATTATGATAGCCTCACAAAATCAGGCTCTTATTTTAAGGAAACATTTAGATACAGGAATAGGACATTAAATTTAATATTTTCAAAGTATCCTAAGGCGCAACATTAGAAAACTCTAAACGTTAATTAACATATTCAAACAGAGTGTTGAAATTTTGAGATTCCTCAATGACTTAGCACCGGAAGTCGGTGGCTATGGCGGAAGTCCTACTTTTAATGCAAATAAACAATCCCGAAAAAACTCGTCCACATGAATCATGAAAAATATATGATAAAAAAAATTTGCAAATACTTTATATGTATTTAATTAATATCCCTGAAACCTTTGATCACAGTAACATAAATAGGTTTCGATGATCAGTTTTATTTCACTAATTTGTACTGCATGTTACTATAATAACACCACAGCATACCTCCGAACCTGACAAGATTGCTCCTCGTCGGTTTGATAGGTAGTATGCGTGAAACTTATTAAAAGGCAAAAAAGAAAAAAACAACAAGAGATAAAAAAAACCTACATAAACGGGAACTTAATATAAACAGAGACATGTTACAGTAATGACCCATCATTTTTTTTTTCTTTCTGGAACAAATGATATTCATCAAGTTGAAAGAGTCATGATACAAAACAAGGAAGGGGATTTAAACTTCTACGCTGCTTCCTGTTTTCTTTCCCAGAACAATTACATTTATCAAGCATTCTGAATCAAAAAATGTTTCAAAAATGTTTGTAAACGGATGCATATCAGAGGATGCGATGAAGGATAGAGGGATCCTGAGATATGGATCAAAGTCGGATGTGAGTGACAAAGAATTATGAAGAAGGTTCTCTTCAAAGTCGGGATACGAGAGTGACAAAGAATTACGAAGAAGGTTTCGTCGGATACGAGTGGCAAATTACGAAGAAGGTTCTCTAAAGTCGGATACGAGTAACAAAGAATTACGAAGAAGGTTCTCTCTAAAGTCGTCGAGTAACAAAAGAATTACGAAGAAGGTTCTCATCTAAGGTCGGGGATGACAGTGACAAAAGAATTAGATAGAAGGTTCTCTCTAAAGTCGGAATACGAGTGGCAAATTACGAAGAAGGTTCTCTTCTAAAGTCGGGATACGAGTAACAAATAATTACGAAGAAGGTTCTTCTAAAGTCGGATATGAGGACAAAGAATTACGAAGAAGGTTCTCTAAAGTCGGGATACGAGGACAAAGAATTCATGAAGGTTCTCATCTAAAGTCGGATACGAGTGATTAAAGAAGAATTACGAAGAAGGTTCTCTTTCTAAAGTCGGGATA
>BGPR01036404.1:0-15552 GCA_013235015.1 Araneus ventricosus
GACATTTAGTTGCCTATAGGAATTCTTGTTGATGTTTCCCCTCCAATATCGCTTTGTTATCTAGAGAAGAGACACTGTTTTTTTTCGAAATATTCCATTTCATTACTCATTGTCAACTTTTTATAATAAATATCGCGGACTGTAAGTTGTTTGATATGTTTAAATACAGGACATTAGTTGATATTTAAGATCCATTTTCCGCGAAAAGACTTGAAACGGATTTATCTTTAAATTGCAAGATTTTATCAATGGAAAAATAAGAACCTGTAAAATGTTTATGTTTGACAATGAAGAAAAAATGTTACATTATTTTCTCTCGCGTAATTGCTTAATTAAAGCTTTAAAAAGATGTCCTACATTATTTAAAAATTTAGAAAACTGGAAGAATAATATTTTGCTTGGAGTACTTAACATAATTTCGTAAATTATAACAAATTAATTTAGCTTAGGAGCTGCAATTTTTCTAAGTAACATAATTAAGTAATCTTAGTACTCTTAGTAAGACTTAAGTAATTAAGTAGATAATTAAGTTAATTTATGATAAGCACTATAACTTATTTACAATATAATTAACTATTATAATTTTAACAATATGCGTACTAGTTTAATACCTTAATTTTTGAAATGATAAATTTCAGAGAATATCGGTTAAAAAGATAATCTACGAATAAAGCATTAAAAGGTCTATAAATATTTAACATTTACCTTTAACCACTTAATAACCGAATTATTTTGAATTTTCAACCAAACAGACGACACGTAGAACGAATTAACTCGGGTAATGTCATTACGCGGTTAAAAGGATTACTTTTAAATTTTGTATACCGTTCATCTAAAGCCGCTTTATTTGGTTAAAGTAAAAATATCTCATAAAATTTAAAACAACGAATTATATTACAATTTCCCTAGCTTTCTAAATTATGAATTATACAGAAATAAGATCACAAGAACAGGTATAAAATAAAATGCATTTACTATTATTCAGAAGTGTTAAGCTATGTTCACATAATTTGCATACATTATAAGATCTGTTTTGTAATATGGCGAAATAAAAATATGTTACTAAGAAAAATGCACTAAATATTTTTAATAAACGTATTACAAGACTGAACAAAAGAATTGAAGTTCAAAAGATGAAGAAAGCAATCATAGTTTTAAAGCATCTACTCTGGCTTAGTGAAAACATATCATGCCGTATTGGATTATCTATCTCGCTTATGCCTTTCAGATTATACTTTATTATATAACACGCATAAGAACGTAGGTTCATTTCAAAAGGAGACTTTTCTACAAAAATGAAACAAAAAAAAAATGGATTTAGCAAATTTCTGATTTTCGTTCGACAAAATCAATTTAGTGTGATTTGTACATTCATCAGGAAGTTATCATGCCGTACGCATTAAACTGAAAGTTTGCAAACAGTAATAACGTTTACGCAAAATGTAATTATTTAACCCTATGAGCCCTATTCTGCCTCAAACCGCCTCATTCGACACAGGGCGGTTTCGCGCGCCTGGGTGAATTTTACGGGAGAAAATTAGTTCCTTTCAATGTTGACAATTGATCGCGCAACCGAGTGTGTCGTCCTCCTGGAATATCTATAGAGAAAGGGAGGATTTCATTCTGATTTCATGAATGAAAATTTACTCCAGTTTTTCAGGCACTTGAATTCTCACTCTAGCCGGGTTCAAAGAGTTAATACACAAAACCAACCGATTAGGCCAACTACTTTTATAGCGCCATATTGCCACTGGTTGTGAAAATTTTTGATATTATTATTTTTAAATTCAACAACTCCCATGGCCGGAGTAGTATACAGACCAATTTTGGTTACATTTGGGTGATTAGGTAGTTTACAATCATCTAAACAACTACCGTCATTTTATGTACACCCTATATATAAAGATCATTACGAAGCGTCTTATTGGTCAATTCTGTCATGATTCTGGTTTAAACATTGGATATGATCATAAATACTCGTTTTTAGCTCTCATAGAAGAAAGAAAAATTT
This sequence comes from Araneus ventricosus, assembly GCA_013235015.1. Lineage (NCBI taxonomy): Eukaryota > Metazoa > Arthropoda > Arachnida > Araneae > Araneidae > Araneus > Araneus ventricosus. The sequence continues at coordinate 2,012 of BGPR01036404.1, forward strand.
TCCTGATATATCTTTTTATTCCATTACAGGGCTTTCCATAATCAAGTGAATTATAAATCCAATCTGCTGAAATAGAAGATGTTAACAATTTGATTTTAAAAGGAATAGGCAAATGTTTCATTGTTTCTTTGTAACATCTTTTTACCATCAAATGAAACGCCAAGTTAATTAATTCACTTAGAACTAGAAAGAGGTCTCTATTTTCCCTCAAGCATCATGTTTGCTGGGATTTTAATGATTTATTGTACTAGAGATGTATTTTATCTTTTGCGACCCACGCTTTGTCTAAAAGTCAAGATTTCTCTTCGCAATGTATCATAATGTTTGCAATTAATAAAAAGGCATACTTTGTGGATGACATAAATCAATTCATAACAGAAAAGTGAAAAGAATTTGATAACCTCAAGCACTTTCTACAGAAATGCATTTTAATGCAGAAATTAGGAAAAAAAGAGTGCGTAAATACAGAATGGGCGCGTTCATTGATTAATTTAGTGTGTACTTAGTTTCAATATCTGCAAAAGTGCATGAATCAAAATTTATAAGTTAAGTAGTGAATTAAATTAATTCATTTAAAAAGTGTCCATTAACCATTAAAAGTACATTATAAATTATAACATTCATAATTAAATATTCGTATAAAATGATATTCATTACTTAAATTAAAGTAATGATCTCTTAACCTCACGCATAGATTTATGATGCTCAATTTTGCTGATTATTTATTTTAAAACAAGTAAGCAATTAGTACACAAGTAGCAACTAAGTATCAGCAATTTATGAACCTCAAGGATATTTAACTTAATTAGGTTACACTAATTGAGTCACTTAAAAATTTACTGTCCCCAATGAAAAATTCAATTTAGAGTTTCAAGCAGGTTATTCTAATGTGATATATTAATAAACTACAATTTTTTAAAAACTTGTTACCAACAATGTTCTATTTACTGAAGTAGGATATAAATACGGAGAAAATTAATTTTATTTAATAACATATTTATTGGAAACTGCCTGATGTTTAAATCTTAATCTTCTTCTATCTATTAAAACATTAAAACATTTTTATTAATGCCTTTTATTCATTTTGTAAGAACCATCCTAAATGTTTATCAGAAAATATTTTCCAATGGAAAAATAGAAACATAAATAAGAAACCTTATCAAATATTTGGAATAATTTTTCATTTAAGTTGAAAACTTATTTAAATCCACCTTAAAGCACTTTTAAATGAGGCAAAAATTTTGCAGAAGAAAGTTCTTCAGAGTAGAATCATATTAAGTCAACATTCTTGGGTGAAGAAAGAGATTTAGTGAAATATTGGATTAACAATAATACTTCCTTTTTCCAAATCAAGTGCGCATTGATTGAAAATCGGAAGAAAAAAGAAAGAAATTGAAAGGAGAAATTGAAAACGGAGAAATTGAAAACTCGGAAGAAATCTGATTTCTAATAAATTTAAGCATTGAGATGCGTATTTGCTTTGGTTCTAATAAACTTGACACACGTATATATATTTAAATGCATTATTACACAGGGTGATTATAAAGTAACTATACATTCTTGTGATGATCATATTTTATTGCATAAATTACATTATTAATCAAATTTATACCATGCCGGGACACACCTTTAGTACTTTTGAATGTGTCCCCATCTCAGCATAGCTCCCAGCGTTCCACCGTGGCCAGGAAAACATGACGGAACATGTTGTAATTTCCTCAATTGCGGCTGTAATCCGTTGTTTAAGCTGTTCAGTGTTGCGTATTTTCACCTTGTACACCTTGGATTTTATAAATCACCATGCAAAGAAATCTCGCTCTGAGCTCGCCAAGAATACGGGCTCCACGGTCACCAGATTTGACTTCCCCTAGATTTCTTGCATGGGGATTTATAAACTCCAAGGTGTACCAGGTGAAAATACGCAACATTGAACAGCTTAAACAACGGATTACAGCCGCAATTGAGGAAATTACAACATGTTCCGTCATGTTTTCCTGGCCACGGTGGACAGCTGGGAGCTTTGCCGAGATATGCAAGGGGGACACATTCAAATGTACTAAAGGTCTGTCCCAGTATGATATAAGTTGATTAATAATGTAATTTATGCAATAAAATGTGATTATCACAAGAATGTATAGTTACTTTATAATCACCCTGTATAAGAGTAGACGATAATAATTACATGGTCGGTATTATAGGGCTTTTTATTTGGCAGTTTGTGATTCAGAAAAATAAAAAGTTTAAGGAGTTAAACAATTTTACGTATACAGTAGAAACCCAGGAATCCGAAATTTCGGATAATCCGAACATCTTTTTGTTTGGATTTTCTGAAAAGTTTTTATTGAAAAATGAAGGAAAAATAACAATTACGAATCAGAAACAAAGGTAATGTTTATTTCTATCTTTAAAAAACTTTTGAATTGGTATTTAGGAATGAATAAAACACCTTAATCAGTAGAAGCAAACTCAGATATCTTCTTTTTACCCTCAACTTGTTTGTCACTGTACCGTGCAAATCGTCGCTAGCTCTTCCCGTATTCCTTCACAGAGTACCCAAAATCAAGACTCTACTGCATTTGGTATATCAAGAGTATTTTACCCAATTTCCCGGATAATGCGAATTCCTCGGAATCCTAACAGAGGTCACCCACCCCCATTTAGTTAGGATTCCCGGTGTTCTATTGTAATACTATTTGCCACGATAAACATCCAATCCCTTTTTCTTATAAAACATAGTCTTCTACAATTTTGAATTCTTTTAATGTTTTATTTAAAGGAATTATAACGAAAATAAAGTTTTAAAGATTTATTTTAAAGCCTGTTCAAAAATTTGTCAAACATCGATAGAATATTTTTTAAATTTCATAATTAAACATATAAAAACATTAAAAATATTATTACTAAAATTAATGAGGAATGAATGTGTTTAAATAAAAACTTTAAATCATATATCTAGTGACAACAATAAAGTCATGCTTTAACAGAAAAGGTTTGAATCAAAGATGGTTTTGATTGCATTTTTCCGAACTCTGTCACGTAATCATTTGTTCTTTCTGGTTTTTTTCTGACTGAATTTGAAACATTTTTTTATTCTATTTATACAGAAGTGAATAGCTAATTATTTACTCTAAAAGGATTAAAGAATTTATATTCAAAATATTTCAAAGAATTCAATAGTTATGATTAAGTATGCAAGCGTATTCATTCTGACTAGCATATAAGTTTATTCAAGTTTTACTGAAAAGTCTTTTACAAACCTATTTTAATTATTAACGTCAAACGTTCCATTTCAGGGACGCTTCTAAAAATGAATTATAAAGTCATTATTTATTATTATTATTTATTCAACATAAATTTTACACAAGAGTGTTTTTAAGTATTCTTTTCTTTTATATTCAATTGATAACAGTACATATAAAGCTTCGGTTGATAATGTAGCCTTTTTATTTTCCAAGGTAGAATCAAAAGTAGTTTTTTGCAATGTGAAGAAGAAAGGGAAAGTCTGTTCAAATCAATTAATTTAACTTACATTTAACAAATATATAAGTTAATACAATTGTAATAATATGTTTTCTTTTTGGATTTTCACATAATTTTATATTTTGATAGGATTTCTTTTTGCACTGACAGGACTGTCTAAATCGGGTCGATAGGCTTAGAAGTGCAATAAAACATAAAGTTTTCAGGCACGATTATTTTTAGTAATTTCCCAGTTCATTTTAGGATATGTAATATTATTACACGAAATATTATTGAAGGAATGCGACTTGGCATTGATGTCAAGTATACAGAAACTAGCAATGTTCGATGTGGAACACGGGACCGGAAACGCAAGCGGGGAGACACTACTGGTGTCTCTTTATTAGTAAACAAGTAAAACGAAGAGAAAGACCTGATAAGGTGTTCAACAAATTTCTTTATTAGTAAATTTAGTTGAACGAAAGGATAGACCTGATGATTTGTTCAAAAAAGTTCTTTATTAGTAAACTAGTAAAACGAAAAGTGAACGACCTGATAAGGTGTTCAACAAAGTTCTTTATTAGTAAATTTACAAAGACGAAAGAATAGACCTGATAAGGTGTTCAACAAAGTTCTTTATTAGTAAAAGTAGTAAAACTAAAGGATATACCTGATAAGGTGTTCAGCAACTTTTTGTTGAATTCAAATTTACAATAGCACACCAAATTTGCATGATTAACGACATTACAAGACGTCTGCAGCATGCCAGATATGATAATGGCAAGTACAACGCGGTATGAACAATAAGCCTTTATAATAGTTAAAATAAATATTCAAACGTGAGACATCGCTTCAGACATGCAACTGAGTTGTTGATCTTTAGTATATTTCGTTAAACTCCGAATTGCAGTCGATATCTGGTTTACCCATTTTTTGTCTACTTAATCCTTTCTATGGCCGTGGGAATATACTTCCCATCAAATTCATCAACTTTTAAATGCATTTTTTAAGGTTTGCGTAAGATCTCGACAAATTTCTCGAAGAAACAAAAATCTGGATGTCCCAATTTCTTATCTCACACCATAACGAAGTGTCTTGGCTTGGTAATTAACAATTAATTAATTTAAAAAAGTAATGTCATCCAATAAGCTAATTGAATTTCTTGTGTTAAATTAATCTCAATACCTAAATTATTTTATTATACCACTACTAGAAAAAATGGCCTGATAAAGGGATAATCCATTGACGAATAGCCCCCTTTTGTTTGCTTCCCCATGTTGTATGTTCCCACGTATTGCAAAAATCACTTGTTTCTGTAGGCCTCAGCTACACTTAAAGTTTGTTAAAGGACTTTTCGGGATACCATTTATATGCACTGATATGTTTTTGTCAACAAAAGATGAATTTAATTTCACCAAATGAGAGCCAGCGGGTCAGAATGTTCATTGTTCGTTGTCCAGATTCAGATATTTCTCAATAAAAGCAACATTTCCTTTGTTGATTCTTTAATATTCACATTACAGGGCACGTGGAAATATCAAAAATTATTTGTCCTACAGGCATGAAAGTTGTATTATGGGGCGATTAGCTATTCCCTCTTCTAACGTTGATAACTCATACGTATATTATGTAATCATGCAGACAGTTTGTATCCCCTTCAAATGACATAAATTCCCTCTATTCATCTATATTGATTGAAAATGTAAAAAAAAGATGTTTCTACAATTGGTTGAAATGAACAAATTTTGCCTTCTAATTATTTCTGAAGTATTCAGCGACTGACATTACTTTGAAAAAATTCCTGCCTTAAATGGATTTTTGATATTTCTTTTAACCATAATTTGAAAGTAGAAATCACATTAAGAATATGATTCTGTAAAAATGTTCCTTTTGACCAAAATAAAATTGAAATCTTTTAAATAAAATAGCCTAGAACATACTAGAATATAAATTAAAATATTCAGATGGTTGAACATCAACAGTAAATTGTTTTTAGTATGATTACCAAAAAAATGTTAAACATTGCAAAAGACAGTGTATATAAAATAATGAATAGGTTTGGTTTGGTGGAGTTTACTGGCGCAAAAGCCATTTTTGATTATACTGCGCCAAACATATGGTCTAGGATAAAACCTTAGTATAGGAGTTTAGATAAAAGGAGGGTCATTCGGTATGAAGTGTCATTATATGAAGTCTATAAAAGCTTGCAACAAGTTAAGAATGACCTAAAAACAAGGTAAAAAATTTTTATATCAAAGAGTAAAAACCAATCATTCTTAAAAAAGTGAAAAGTTGTGGATGAGGATCTTTGTGAAGGATGTCTTTAAGAGTGATAGATTAATTTCACTTGAATACATCTTAATAATTCAGGAAAACAACAAAAATACAAAACAAAAACAAGTAAGCACTTAATAACAAATGCTGCATGAAATTTCAAGAGAAAAATGGATGGGACTAAATATCAAACAAACACAAATCCTACATTTTAATGTGAACGAAATAAATTCAGTATATACGTTCGTCCAAATGGTAAATCTCATAACATTAAGCACTCCCAAGAGATATTTCCCAACTTTAAAATAATTCGCAATTTCCTCTGTGTAGCGTACTTTTTCGAGTTACACCCAACATTTGTCTCAATTAATCAATCTCAATGCTTCTTCAAACGAAGCGAACCTGGAGGAAAGTCATAAATAATTTATTAAGTTCACATCTGTTGCATATTTAAAAATGTTTCGCTCCTAAGCAAATATTATGTGTCGTATCACATCTTCTTGGCGATGCGTCGAGAGTTGAAACTCGACTGAAAGAGAGGAGGTATGATGAAATAAACTGATTACTTTTGTAATTCTAAATATTTCTAGCACTCTTGAATAGAAACGTGTATGAGTCTTTTGCATATTTATGATCTTAAAAATGCAATATAAATTTGCTATATAGATGTGCTCTTTTCCATCCAAGAATAAATATTTGAATTGAGGTCGGTGTCAACGCTAGAAATCTGAAACGAAATACTTTTAATGAAAATAATCCAATACTCAAAAAAGGTGTTAACATGTTTACATTTTGTTACAAATGATTGAATTAGAGCTTCAGTGTTTTGAAAGTTCACTGTGATCTAAAATACGAGGACGGTGAGGAACGGAATGTATAAATTTATTTAGAACTTACTTAGACTTCAATGTTTTCTGAAAAATAACACAATATGCAAACAACTTTCTATGATAAATTTACATTTTCTTCATTGTCGTATTAGACTATAAGAGTTTGGTTTTGTATTACACTATAAGAGTTTGAGAGTGTTTTGAAAGTTCACTGTGATCTAAAATACGAGGACGGTGAGGAACGGAATGTATAAATTTATTTAGAAATTACTTAGACTTCAATGTTTTCTGAAAATAACACAATATGCAAACAACTTTCTATGATAAATTTACATTTTCTTCATTGTCGTATTAAACTATAAGAGTTTGGTTTCTTGAATACCATGATAACTTTACATACTCGCTGTATGCTATAATCGATTTGCATATTATTCTGAAAGGTTTAAATAGTTTATTCTTTAAATATATTATAATATGAATCAAAATGAGACATTAAAAAGTCTACATTTACGGCATGAAATGTCGGGTATTAATTAAAATAAAAGTAAAATTCTTGTCTGTCTAAATTTTAAAGATTTTCTGAATGCCAATGACGACTTAAGCAGAGAAGAAAGCTACGCTGTGTTTTATTATATCCAATTAGATAATCCTCAGTATGAATCCAATATATTTATATGTGATTAACATTTGTAGAAATGTAACTCAAAAAATTAATATTCGGTGTAATAGATGTATATACATTTAGTACTTCTTCAACACTTGACGTCTCATTTAACAGTGAAATTATTCAGCAATCTCATCTATATGGAAATATTCTTTAAAATCTCCAAATGCATTGGACCAATAATGCGTTAACTTATGAAGTGAAAAAAGAATATTAATTAAATAAAGCTGTTTGGTAAAACTGAATTCTTTTCTTTTTCAAATTAAGACGTATTCCTAGATTCAAAATTAATAGACAGGAAACCAAACTTTAGAAATAGAACAATAAAATTAAAGAAATGAGATTGAAAGAACAAAGGAATAAGAATCCAAATGGGGAACGTTTTCAAAGGCCACTCGCCATTTAGATTCTGACACATTCCTAGCTTATTTTCGCTTGCTATGACTGAAGAATCTAAAAGAAACGAGCGCTGTCAATAGTTCCGTGAACAAATTTCATATTTTGTTTGTACCTGTGTTGGGACCTAACATTTAAAACCCTCTAAGTTAGAAATGGATTTTAGACACATCATATGTATTTTAAAATTTAAATTTAAGGCTACACAGTACCTTAAAAATGACAAAAATATGCATTTTTTTACGTTGTTCGATGGCCCATACGGTTAGGAAACTTGACTCCAAATTTTAGATATGGTATCGAAATAGTTTTAAAAATGTTTGAAATTTTCTAAATGTTGTGGTCTCAAAATTTGACAGCTGAGGAGACGTTTTTAGTTTCGTTTTCGTTTTTCAGCATTTTCTCATTTGTAAAATTAATTCATTAAAAATATTTTGTGAACAAATCAGTTCCTTAGGTGAAATGATTGTTATAACTTCAAGGTTCACTTCTCAAATCGTTTCTGTTTGTTTAAATTCTGCATTCTTTTTGAGTTCTCATAACTACCTAATTAATATTCATAAAAAGGACTTTTTCAAGACCAATATTAATTTTTATACAAAGTTTTTTTTTATTTAGAAGCTTTGCAATATAATAATATTGCTTTTTATACATTTTTCTGCTGAGAAGATGCTACAAACGAAACATTCTCTAGTTTCTAAGAGACATAATATGAGATAAATCATGTGAATTTTGTTTGGCATTATAAGGAGATGACTAATGATTGCAATTTTGCCTGGAAGTGGAAGTCATTGTATAAAATTAGATATTTAGTTGCCTATTAGAATTCTTGGCTGTGTTCCCCTCTTATGTCGCTTTATTATCCATAAAGGAGACACTTTCTTATGAGTATGCCATCTCATTACTTAACCGCCCATTCTTAATAAACATCAAGAATTTGGTTTATGTCTTAAATACAAGACTAGGTAATATTTATGATGGGCATTGAGAGGACAGACTTAAAATGGATTTATCTCCAAAATACTTGAATATCTATGGACGAGTTAAAGCCAGCAAAATGAGTGAAAAAATTTTAAAGTTAATAATTTTTTCCGCATAATTGTTAATTGAAGCTTTAGTAAGGATGTTTTGCCCAATTTAAAATTTTGAAAAACTGAACACTTAATATCTTGCTTAAAGAGTCTTCACGAAATATATTAAATAACAGTAAATTATGTTAGCTTAGCAGCCTAAAATTCAATTATCCGATGCAATTATTAGCTACATTAGCATTTTTTTACATTCTAATTAACTATTATCGTAAATAAATCTTTCGTGCACAATAATTTTGGACCTAAAATTTTGAAATCATAAATACAGTGAATCTTGTTTAGAAACATAATTTACGACAGAAGCATTATTAAGTAATAGAGCATAAAGATTATAAAATAAATTAAATTAGGAATTAAAAAATTAAACTAAATTTAAACATACACTACAAAATTTAAAGAGTGATTAAGTAGAGCGCAAGATGGCGCTGCATACAACAAACAAAGGAAGCCAATATAATTCAAAGAAAATAAAAACCAAACGAATATACTCTGAGAGAATCGAATTAAATAAACAAGGAATCCATTCTAGACCACTTTTTATACCACTAAGTAAAAGAAATATTTATTGCTTTTCTTTTAAAATATTACTTTTAAATTCTGCCTACAATTCAACTGTCTCCCTATTGCTTCAATCAAAATAAAAGAAGTTCGTAATTAATATGGCAATGAAATTTTCCAGTTTCCTAAAATATGGCGACGAAATTTATGATAAACTTTCTGACTTCTTAAATTATGAATTAAACATAATTACGATCACAGACATGCATTTAGAACAAAATGTTTCTACTGATGTACAAATGATTTTAACATCGAGCACTAAATGACATTTAAGATCTGTTTTATAATATTTTTTAATAAAAATATATTTTATATATGTGCACATGCCTTTAATATTCTTATAATAAATGTAATAAAAGTTTGAGCGAAGAACCGAAGTGCACAAGCTGAAAGAAGCGACGATAACAGTAAATTTTAGTAGCTATAAATCGCCTATTTCTTAGTTAAGAGATTTATTTATCGTGCTTAAAGGTTCCTGACTACACTTTATTATATAATCTGCATAGAGATATGCGTTCATTTGCTGAAGAACTTCGTTTTTTTGAAAATGAAAAAGTCAAATTGTATTCATCAAATTGCTGGCTATTTTGTGGCAAAATGAGTTTAGTGAGAGAAGCACACTGATCATGAAATTGTTTACCATATTGTGCACATTATAAGCCCAATTCAGATATTATATAATTATATAAAATCTAAGATCAAATAGTGACCATCAAAATCCTTCCACTAGGAATGGTATCCGGAATTTATCCACATACTCTTTAATAAAATATTATTTTTAGAATAAGAGGAATTGATTTTTAAATATTTTTACATTTTTAACCTCTACTTTTTTGAATTTTCCATTATGTACAAAACCGGCAACAACTATAAATCCCTTACTAAAAGTTTATTTAGAGTTTTTTTTAACCTTGTTTTAAATTATCTCCTTCTCCTTCACGGTTATAAAAAGACCTTTTATTTTATCGTATTCGCTGAGATATATCCAAGTTCCATCGATCACTGAAACATCTTCTCATTTTTCAGGAGATTTGTATACAGAATTCTGCATCGAGCTCTACATTCATCACAGGTCTCAGAGAAAGACGACGAAAACCATATTTTTGGATTTCTTAATGTTTTAATAACCATTACTATTTTAGGAGGGTAAGTCATTAAGTCAGTCACAAAAGATAAGAAAAAATAATTTACCATGATATCATTTGAAAACAATTTTATTTTTCCTCATAATCTCTACCAATGTTAATGCACTTATCCCATCGTTTATCAGCGCCCCAATTCCAGCTGCATAAAATGCTTTGGGTTGCTGTTTCATCCACAGAAGGACTTCCTGTTGAACGTCGTCATCATCTGCAAAATGCTTGCCTCCAAGATGTTGTTTTAGTGAACCAAACAGATGAAAAGTCTGGTTGGTCAGTGCTACGCATCACCTTACAGCCCAGATTTAGCCCCAAGCGATTTTCATCTGTTTGGTGCACTAAAACAGCATCTTGGAGACAAACACTTTGCAGATGATGACGACGTTCAACAAGAAGTCCTACTGTGGGTGAGACAGCATCCGAAATAATTTTATGCAGCTGGAATTGGGCGCTGATAAAACGATGGGATAAGTGCATCAACAGTGGTGGAGATTATGTTGAAAAATAAAATTGTTTCCAAGTGATTATCATGGCAAATTATTTTTTCTTATCTTTTGCGACCTACTTAATGACATACCCTCGTATTTACATATATTATGTTGCAATCTAATTTTAATTGCTTAATACAAAAAAAGATATAACGTAATAGGTGAATCTCCTTTAGAAATTCGGCGCGACAAATACTGTCACTATTTTGCTTGTTTCATTATGTTCTTTATTAAGTACAATCTTTATGGTAAGAACGATTTAAAAGAAATCTAAGTGGTGATTTTTGAACACTGTAGTCATAAAATAATATGAACAAAAATAAATATATTTTATATATTTAATAAAGAATGACATAGATATATCATATATACTATTTATTAAATTGAAGATTTCTGAAATGGTGTAGAGCGAACCAAAATGTGTAATTAATTTTATACATCAAATTCATTTAAAAATGATTGTATTAGACAATAAAAATAAATTTTAAATTGTATAAATTCAACGTTCAAAATTATCATTTGAATTAAACTTTTTCTCTCTCATTTTATGCATTGACGACGAATTCTTAAAAATAAATTTAAATAATTTCTTATTTCAATTTAATTATTTATTAAGCATCTTCATAATTATTATAGGTATTAAAAATTTCAATTCATTAATTTAAACTCGAATTTCGTATCTCGAGAAATGCATTCAGATTCGGTTTCAATACAAATTATTCAAATGCAATTAATTGAAAAATTATATTTTATAATTTTTTTTAAAAAACCCAGTCACTTTCTTATCATTTAAGCAATATATTATCATGGGGAATTGAATGTTATAAAATAAAATCCTTATTTCCACGCGCGTGCCTTTTTAATCATAATTTTATTCTGTATGTTAAGGTAAACAAGCAGTTCCTTTTCATTTCAAATAAACTATAATAATTCACGGAAATTTTTTCAATTGAAATAATGAAATTTAAGTCAAAGGCCTTATCAAATCTAAGGAATTTATCTCACTTGCGTTCAAAACTTATTTAATAAGCGTAAAGAACTTTTATATGAGCTCGAAGGTTTAAGTAGAATGTTCTTAAACGAAGAATCATACCAAGTCAACATTCTTATGCAAAGAATGGAATTTAAACAATTACTGAGTTAGCAAATGATATTTTCTTTTTGCAAATCTAATTTCAACTGTTCATTCTAGTAAGGAAATTCAGAACTCGAAAGAATCTTGAATTCAAATAAACTGAAGTATTCAAATTTAGATTCATTTCGTGGCAGGAAATTGGCCATATGTATTTATATGCATTATTATATTGCAATACATTGCAGAATACTTCAAAAGTGTACTTCATGTGTTTAGACTCTATATTACAAGTTTGTGGTTAAAAATATAAACAATTTAAGGAATCGAACGATTTAGTAAATTGTATTTTTCAGGATAAATATTTGCTTTTGTTCATAACTCTTTTCTTCCATGATTTGGGATTCTTGTAATGTCTGGTACAAAGAAATTATAAACGGCAGTAGTATTTTAAATGAAAAATTTTATAGTCTGCTTAAAATCTAATAATAATCGACTGAATAATGTTTCCTTTCATAACTACTGAAATCAATGAAAAGATTTTAAAATAAAATCTCTAAATCTTATATCTAGTGATACTATTTTTCTGTGAATCATTAACACAAATAATGCTTTTTATCATTTTTATAGCATTTTTTTCCTTTTTGCACAACTTTGTTACATTATTATTTATATTTCTGGAGTTCTCTGCCCAAATTTCAGATTTTCTTTTTTATTTCCCTTTGAATTCATTCAACATCTTCTAGGGTTGAGTCAGATGTAACTTTCACTACTTCCTTTAAGCTTTTAACAGTTTCACCCATTTTATTTTAGCTTAATTTATTTTGTTACAATAAACGCTAATTATGTTTCCAAAACTATAGAAAATCTTTAAATTTTAGCAAATAAGAGCAATTATTAGAAAACTAAATCTAACCGTATTTGTGAACCAATGAAAGACTTAAATTAATTGAATTACGTATCTAAGAAATTTCCGGAAACGCGAAATTCATTTAATATCTTTAGGGTGAAAATAGCAGAAAATTGATTGAGAGATCACAAAATTAAATTGAGGATTTTTATTAGTTAATTTAAATACGAACTTAGGGTAATGCACGCTGTTAATTTTGCATTTATAATTTAAATGCAAAATCAGGCTTGACGTAAAATTTATAGGATGCGAAAATTAATTAAAGGCATAAATAATAAATAATTTCAATGAAGTCAATTGTTTCGATTACGCAGTAGATATTCTCACAATACGATTAACATTTTTTCTGTTAAGAACAGCCAGGAGATTCAACATTAAACACATATAGTTATCATGCATCTTTACTGCTTTGAAAAGTCTTGATTTTGTTCAAAACGTTTAATTCGAAGACATCAAATCGTAATTGCTTTACTTACAGCATCAATAGTATTTAAATGTTAATGAATGCAATTTAAATTTTATTAAGGCATATTCAAGGAAACTAGACTGATAATTATTCGGAAGGTAAGATTGGACGTATCTTATCTTTCTTTGTCTTGAGAAGGTGGCGAGGCTCCCATTTCCTTCACAAAATCCCCAACTTCAAAAGGCATTCGAGAT
>BGPR01036405.1:0-15552 GCA_013235015.1 Araneus ventricosus
CACGAAGCACTCAAAATGTACCTTCAAAATACTTCAAGACTCCATGGCATGTTTTTTTGGTTACAGTTTTTCGAAACATCTTTTATTTAGTTTAGCTTATTTATAAGATACAACGGTTGCGTTTTGTAGAATATAGTGAACTTCACCTAAGCGAATAAATTAATATTTAGTAACATCTGTCTTTGGATACGGAAAAGAAACTTGTTTCTGTTCTGTATTTAATGAGATGTATTTTGGCAGTTCTACAAGAATTTCCTTAAAACGACCTGTTTTTTTCACCCAAAGATACTATCATTAAATAGTCTAAAATGTTCATCTAATAAAAGTAGAAATTGGAATTTTATGACTTCTTTTTTCTTACTTCAGCAATACCTTTTGTAAAGTAACAAGCTTTACTTAAATTGTAATGGTGCTTGCTGTATATTTGTAATAATGAGGCGATTTATAAAAATACTAATTTTATTTACAACGCCATAACTAATACTTGTAGTAAACTATTTGAAGGAAGCCATATTTACATGAGCAGCTATAGTGCGTCAATGGCTGACAGAAAGAAAGCAGAATAATGATTGAAATTGGAAACATAAAGTTGAGTAGTTTTTGTCCTTGCTCTGCTGAACGATGATATGCCACACTACTTACCCCCCCCCGAGGGGGGTACTATGGCAACCAGAGGGTTTGGTCTCCCCTAAACTTTCTCGTAGACTTACCAAAAAGTTGTCATTTCCCCTCCCCCCGCGCGAATAAAAATTACGAACCTTCTCTAACCCAGAATGCCACGACTATCCAAAAGTTTCTTTTGGCGCGTGCGTAAGTCAAAAGGAGGGTATTAGTAGTAGCTCGATTTCGAAAGTTACGAGTAGAGCCAATACGCAATTTGGCCTATTTAGATAAAGAAAATCTAATATGCAATTTTAACGCCTTTTTTAAACCGATTGAAATGAAAATTGGATACAAATCTACCATTAGGGTTAGAAAATCCCATGCCAAATTTCATTTATCTAAGTAGTTGTATTTAGGAGTTATGGCATTCAGAAGTATGCGATTATACAGACAGCCAGCCAACCCTTTGACGTATTAAGGCCCAAAGTTTATACGGACTTACATTCGTGATGATAAAACTGTGTACCAAATTTTATCTATCTAGCTATTCAAGTTTTTGAGTTATAGTTTTCACATGAAAGTGAACAGACAGACTTCCCTTAGACGGATTATGTCCAAAATTTGATAGAAACCTACAAATTATGTGTCAAGATCACATACCAATTTTCACCCCCTTAGCTCGAATAGTTTGCGAGTTATCGCGTTCACAGACACACAGACAGACATGATTCCAAAATTGTGTTTTTCGGACTCAGGGAGGTCTAAAACGTGGAGATTCGTCAAAATCTCAAGTTCCAATTTTTTGACGATTACAATACTTTCTCTTTGTATACTTGGTATACGAGAAAGTAAAAATGTATCTTACTTATAACGTACTGGTAAACGAATTTCACGTCCTCGTCTTGCCAGTCTGGTTGAGGGAGCAACAGACAATTTTGCAAACCTGATTTTTTTGCGTAACGTTTCTGCAAGTTTGTCAGCTTGACTTTTCCCAATATTGGGTGCAATGCCAGTTTCAGAACAGTTGTCAGAGACACATGGTTTGCTAAAAGATTAACATTTTTATTAACATTTTAGAAGTGTGTAAACTTTATCAGATTGCTTAATAGCCTGACATTGCCCATGATATGGTGGTTGCAGGCTCTGACGAACGCTGCCGGTGCGGACGAACACATGTGAACAACTTTGAAGATTTTTGAAAATAAAGGATTTCTGCTTGCAGTGATATGAAAACGAAATAGGTTTCACATCTTTAATAATTGCCTTGAGTTTTTAGACAAATTTGATAGGAGTTGAAACTTGGTATCTTCAAAGAAATCGCATGGTAAACGATTGTTTTCACCATAAAGAAGTTCTGCTGGAGTAGACTGGAAATCAGCACGCGAAGTTGTTCGCAATCCGAGCAATATCATTGGAAGAGATCTTGTCCAACTTTCATTTATGGTAAACGAATGTTTTCACCATAAAGAAGTTCTGATGGAGTGGACTGGAAATCAGCACGCCAAGTTGTTCGCAATCTGAGCAATATCAGTGGAAGAGATCTTGTCCAACTTTCATTTTCATGACTTAGTCTGCAGAGAGCAGTTTTGGTACAATCTTGGCGACATTACCCTTCAGGCTATGTATTTAAGCAGATTATATCACCTATATGTATCACTCTTCAATTTCTTAGTATATATGCACTCAAAAGTATAAACCATTTCAGAAATTTTTCACAACTTTCACCTTTATTTTTATGCAACTTTCATTTGAGTGCCTTATATTTATGGTTAGAAAAAATTAAAAAACATGACCTTTAAATATTAAGAAAAATGATCTTCAATTTGTCACCCCAAAACATCTTCGGAGACTTTGTGATGACATTTGTAAGCGTCATCATATTTAAAATTCATGGTTTGCTTGAAAATAGCATTGCTGTATTTTTGAACATGCCAAATTAAGTAATATGAATTAGTCAAGCTTTTCTTTTTAATGCACAAGAGCAGCTCTGTTAAGAAAAAAGAATTATTTCCGGGTTTCATCCTAACAACGAAAAAACACATACACACACCAGACATCTATAATTCAAAGGGTAAACAATCCCTTAAAAATAAGAAGCTGTAAAATGTACCAAAACTCTTAGACAAAAAAAAATCAAGGAATGGTGGTTTTTCTGGTTTTACTGTTTCAAAATATTTCTTTTTCCAAGATTGTTTATTCATAGAGAAAAATTTTTGTATTTCTTATTTTAGAGTAAACTTCTTCTAAGCGAATAGATTAATATTGAAGTAACTTCTGTTTTAGAAGATAACGAAAATTTCTGAACAATTTTGAGTTCGAGAAACATGTTTGGCTTTACCACAAAGAATTCTTAAAAAGCAATTTGGTTCTTCGCCTGTTAAATTTATTTGAGTGGCGTATTTAATTAAACAAGAAATATTTTCATTTATTAAAATACAAAAATGTTTGCATAAACCATGTTTTGACAAACAAATCTGAGTATTCATTATGTACTTCGATTTTTTAAAAATACAAGAGTTAATAGAATGATATTTTCGGCTCTAATACGGTAGGTAGGGCAGAGTAAAGAAGAATTGGCCATTTTTTAAAAAAGCTAAATATTATGAAAACAAAAGAAGTTTGCAGTAACTAAATACTTTTTTACCCAAAATTCAAAACTGAATTTTTTGTATTTGTAAGTAAAAATAACCTTCATAAACATTAAAGAAAGTAAGATTGGGTTAAGCTATAAAACATAATATAATGGAATAATATTGTAAATTTATAAAATCATTATTATCTGGTGAATAAAGCTACAAAATAAAATTTATCGCAATTTTAGGGTTTAAATAAAGAAGCAAATTTCTAAAATTTATAGGAAAAAGCTTTTACCATAAAAAAGTGTTAAGTTAAAAAAGTTTAAGTTTAATAAAAAGTATTGGCTTAAAAAGAAAATGGTAGCGAATATGAAACATTAAGGAATTATAAAAAGTTATATTGGCAAAAACCAATAGCAAAAATATCCAAGTAAAATTATTATCAGGATTTAGCTCCTTACTGTCAATCATTAAGGTCTAATCATGTTCTGTCACAGGATAATAGATCTTTTAGGTAAAGGTCTCAAATATTTTTTCTAAGAGAGAATTAAAACTTTCTGAAATGTGCATTAGACCATTTTGCTACAAAATGCAACCGACAAATTATTTCATACCAGGGTTGCCAGATCAAAATAGTAAAATAAGGCCAAACCTTCTTTAAAATAAGGCCAAAAAAGGCCAAATTTGACAAATTGATTGAAAACGTCATTTGCTGTTAGAAAAACAGCTACCCTTCATGGAAACGAATCCCACTTGATAGGCCTATGTTCAATGCTCTATTATTAAATTATAATTTAAGTGAAAGAAATTTAAAACATCCTTGTTCTATTCAGGAGCTCTTTCGTTTGACAGCGTATCATTTGAAATGCGTAATATCAAAGATTTATTAAAAAACAATAGAATAAGTAATTAAAAATTGTTCTAAAAGTCATTAACGAAAATAAAGCCAAAAAAGGCCAGAAATGAATTTAAGGCCAAATGAAAATTCCCAAGGCCAAGGGCTTTGAAAAAAGGCCAACTTTCCATAATTTGGCCTTAAAAAGGCCAATATGGCAACCCTGTTTCATACTAAGCCAATTGAAATCAAACAACCAAAGGGTGAAGAATGGAGACAAGGAGTTAAACTGTCTCCTTTTGCGTAATGTTAGATCGAAAGAGAGAGTAATATTGACTACTTCTCAAGTCCTCCTAAGTTGCAAACATGGCTCTGCAACAATTTGGATCGTAGCGTTTTGGAAATCACCTGTTGAACTCGAAACGACAGGCAGTACACGGACAGCACTTGGTCTTCAACTATCTCAAAGTCTATGGATAAAATAGCCAAAAGAACGGGGCCTTCTATCTGTCAGAAACCACAGGACATTGGCGCCAGTGAACCATGGGGTCAAAATGACTCCACGCTTCCATGCCAGCGTTAAACACTGCCTTCTTAAGTGTTATTGAAGTTTTAAAAGAGAATTTTAAAAAATTCTTTTGCGCACAAAGCAACAAAATTTGGCATAAATGCATTTTTTGATATTCTATTTTAGCTTGGAAGAAACGTAACTGACAAGTAATTTTTTTATCAATGAAGGAAATGATGATATAATCAAAATAAATATGCATTTAAAGAGCACTAGTCAAGTGATGTATTTTAATTCAAAGACGAAAATTTACATGTAATTGCCCCAGATTTAGATACAGTAAAATCAAATTATATTCATTTGCTTGTTTCCAATGGCAGCTACAATTGAACATGGCCACTTTTGTGCTTTTTGCTTAGTTCATGGCTGAATACTAACTGTGATTCGAATCACACCCATGTCTAGCACATCTAGCCGAGTCCATGACTCAAGGACTAGTGACAAAAGGTAAGTGTTGCATCTTCTGTTGATCAGAACGTATTTGCAGCAACCATGTATCACTTGACGTGGAAGTCTGACTCCAGTATGTAAGGGTAGGCAGCATTCGTGGACCACTTGCAGAGGAAACGGGCTCACAATTGTGTTTCTCTTGGAAGAAAACTAGGAAAACCCCAGCAACCAGCCCGACTGTAGCGAGCTATTAGTTGCTAAGGGGCAAATCGATCTACAAGTTTGTGAACATTTCTGTTAAGAGTGCAGTTAGAAGATAGAAATCCATACCCATCTTCCCCCGATTCATCTTCCGTATCCGTGGTATTCCAAAACGTAACCTCCTAGGCGACTATTGGGAGGGGGAATGGTGAGTGTGTATGAATACCTAAAAACAAACAAACAACACTCCCTCCCCCCGAACCGTATGCAGAAAATAAGACACATCCGAAAAAAAGTCGTTACGAATAACAACTTCAATCATCATAAATAAACCCTTATTCTTTTTTCTTTCTTACGAGGATTCGTTTTATGAACGTGTTTTTAGAAGTTCTGATTAAAGTGCTTCTAGAAATGTTGAATTTATTTTACTAAAAGCCGAGATTTAGGCAGCTATAAAGAAATCTGAGGAGAGTCATTTTCTACTCATATTCAACGAAAGTTTAATGTAGTTTAATAATCTCCTCGAGTGAAGTACAAAACTTCTCTTCAAAAAACTGCTGCAGTTTCCAAAGATAGCTCTTAAGCGCAAAAACAACTTCGTTGTATTCTAAAACATGGGCAATTGAATGTTAATTTATTCGTTTAGATGAACTCTACTTCAGAATATAAGACAAAAATAGTTTTCTTTACTAATATGCGATGCTGAATAAAAGTTGCTTTGAAGAATAAAGACATTTAATTGCTGTTGTTGCTGCCTTAAAGTTTTTCGAAGCCTATTTTTGAGAACTTCTTGTTTTTATGGAATTGTTTACCCTTTGAATTATAGAAGTTGGTGTTTGCGTAGATTTTTTTATCGCTAGATTGAAAGTCCGGACTAATGAATTTTTTGGATAGAGAGGCTTCTTTTTGTAAAAAACAAAAGCCTTATTGATTCGTACTACTTAACTCAGCACGGAATTTAATTTAAAAGCAAAACAATACTGTTTTCTAACAAGAAATTGACAGAAATATGTTTAATTTCTAAAGAACAAGAAAGAAAATATATCTACTGGGAATGATAAGTTGTTATTTTCTTTTTTCAACTTGCCTAAGTATATTTTTCACATATTTTTAAAAAATATTTCTAAGAAAATGCTTTTAAATTCCTTCTGTTAAAACTTTATTACTATATTTAGAAAAATCTTACCTTAAACCTAAACCTTAAAAACATTATTTAGCATGAGACATAGTATCAAAAGATGCATAAGATATTTATGAAAAAACAATTCCTTAAAAACGTTAAAAATATTTACGAAAAAACATTTTATAATACTTTCGTTCTTAAATGAAATACACAGCTTTAATTTATAAAAAAAGGAAAAAGAATTTCTGACCTAGATTGTATGTATATGCATTTTTCCATATAATTTTCTAGATTTACTTAAAAGGAGAGGCAAATCACTCTATTTTTTAAAAATGATAATGGTATCTCTATTTTGAAAACATATATATATTTTTCATTTGTCCTGTAAAATTTTCGTATTGCAGATTTTAATTTCTCTGCAATGTTCCTGCATTACAATCAATTGCAGAAGCAGTTCAAATAAATTCACACAATAGTTCAAGCAACCAAGTATGTGACAGAGTCTCATTCTACAGAAGATTCCCCTGTGAATAAATTCACACGATAGTCAAAACAACCAAGTATGTGACATAGTCTCATTCCACAAAAGATTCCGCTGTGGATAAATCCACACGATAGTCAAAACAACCAAGTATGTGACAGAGTCTCATTCCACAAAAGATTCCGCTGTGGATAAATTCGTCCACGATCAAACGTAATTCCGTTTGTGAGGTGTGGAAGCTTGGAAAAGGGAGGTGCCGGCTCAGGTTTTGTCCCTAATATTTGCCCACGGTTAAAGAGGTTTGACGCAAAGAGACCGTCATGTGGCTCAGAAGTTGGAAGTTATTCTAACTAAACTAAACTTTAAAATAGCTTCATTCATAAAAGAAGAAATTTTCTAAAATGTGCTGAAGAAATTTTTTTCCTTAGAAAAATATTAAGAAATATTAGCTTCATTCCTGTGCAAAAAAAGCTAATGACTTTTTATTGGAGCAGGGACATGATTTGCACATAAAAAAATTGTGTGAAACGTATTGTTTAACATGTTCGGTATTGCTTATTTGAAAAGATTGGACAATGACATCATATTCAGCTGACTTTTGATAGTTCCATCTAACGAGGTTCGACTGAATTTTGTAAAGGGTATTGTACTTTCTAGTTTAGGATGGTATTTTGTAGTGGCGGCAAAAACACTATACCCTTTTACGATCGAAAATTTTACGATCTAAAAACTTTTACGATGAAAAGACGATTACAAAAGTTTACCATCGGCCACAAGTCTTTCTCACACAATCCAGTCACAAACTTACTCTATTAAGTCCTGTGGTAAAATTTATTACCTTTCTTAAGTGAAATGTGCGTGATATAGAGCACTTTAAGTGATAACACAGAAAAGTTTTACACAAGAACGCAATATGGAGCAGTAAGTATCCTTTTCGTTTACAATTAATTTCTCTCGACATAAAAGCTGCATTAAATATAATCAACATTTTTACTAGCATGTCTTAGAGATTGTTTGAATCCGCACATTTTTTTCTCGGCCTATTTAGCGATTTATTTGAAATTATGAACACCAAAATCTGAGTGGGGCTTTTATGATCTATAACAAATATTTTAATTTATAATTTTATTTGAACTTAAACTTTATGTTGTAAGTTTCCTTAAGTTCAAAATTAAAATTCGCTGCCCGTCCTTCATTAAGTTTTTCGGATTTTATTATTTTCATTTAGTTAAGAAATGGAATTAATAAAATATTTGCAAATCCGCTTTAAAAATCAAAAATATTTCTGTTCTGAACGTACAATAAATTACTTGAAATGGAAATATCAAAATATTTTTTTCGACGATATTTCTTCAAGAACTAAGCTTATTATATTCATTTTACGATGATTAAGTTTTTCTTATCAGGTTTGAAAATGTTTTTCGCTTTTCTTTGATTGTTATTTTAAGATATTCTAGGTCAGTTAAAAATAAATTAAATGAGTTTTCAATGAGTTTAAGCGTGATTTTTTTGAATAATTTTATTTACTTTTTTATCTATAGCAATGTAAGCCTATATAGATAAGAAGTACCAGACAAATAACACAATAGTAACTTTGAGGTTAAATTTTAAATAATTAAAAACACACTTTCGCCGAATATTTTCAGTCAGAGTTTATTAAACTGTGGGTTACGACCCCAAGTTAGGTCATGTAGAACAATATTGGGGGTCATAAAAACCTGCATAAGATGATCTTCTATTACATTCCTTAATGCTTGTCAGCAAAAATAGTTGAACAAATACTGTCGAATAAAAATGATTAGAATTTGCTGCATTAAAACTATTTTACTATAATGATTTGAATTTTCTCTTATTTACCACTAGCTTATATACTCGGCGTTGCTGGGAGTAGAAATATTTTCAAGTATTAGTACTTATAACACTTTAAACTTAATTAAACAGTTTTTCACTGTAACATCTTCCGTTAATTTTCTTTTCCTCTCTTCTGTGTCTCTGACCCCTCGGCCAGCAGCTAAACCTATCTCTTCTTTTTGTCTCCGTACTTTGAACCACTTGACACGAGTCTGACAACCCTTGGAATTCCATTTTCCCATCCCCATCATTGCTACCGAGACAATATAAATACTTCATATCATGATTTTCATGCCCCCCCTCATTCCCTTCTTATTGTTGTTTGTGTGCCTGAGCGGAAGCATCGTTCCTTCCTTTTCTCCATAGGCCATCTCTCTTCGGTAGGAAGGGGACTCGGTTAACCTATAATGACTTTACGTACTGACAGTGGCGTAGCAAGAGTAAGTGGTGCTCGGATCACACCATGATTTTTTTTCTTCTCTCCCCCTTCACCCCCCCCCCCCCTTTCATCAGAAGAGGCTTAACTTACGTAAACGGCGCCCAGGACATGGTATTTCTCGGCTCCTTATTTTATTCGACTTTAAAAAATGACACAAACATATTAACGTTTTGTCAACGTGGTCAGTGGCACAGTGTGGGTAAGTGGCGCACAGGGAATATGATTTTTTTACCCAGTCGTCATTTGCTTAGCAATCGCAAATGGCCTTCGGGGCCTGGTGTTATTTTTTACGGCTCCTAATCATATTCTGCTATAAAAATTGGCATAAATTCAATAATGTTTTGTCTCCATGGCGTCCCTAAAACTGGCATCTATACTTCCCTTACTCCCCGGGCGCTTCGCCGCTGATTAGGATCATTCAAAGATTTGTGAAATTAAAACGAAACATCGCTTAGTAACTAAACTATCGTCATTGGATAGTTGAGTGCATATTAAAAGCTACGAAACAAAAACGGAAGTGAAGTGCGTGCTACGAAATAACAGCGGAAGTAAGAAGTCTAGCTTGACCAAAAACAGCGAAATTTTCTTAACTTTAACAGTGGTAAAAGCACGTGAATAAAGGATTTGATGAAACAATAAATCGGTTTGAATTTGAATTTTATAACAATAAAAGAATTGTTACAATTTGAGTTTAAAATGAATTTTGAAACGTTAATTACAGTTAGAGAAAATATTGTACAACAATTAAATTAGAGTATCATTAGAAAGATATTTTCTTTCTCTTTAAGGTGATGTAAAAATACTTTTCGTACTATAAGTATTTCAGAAGTTATTGGCGAAAAACGTTTAAAAATAGCTTAATTTTCGTTATTTAATTAAATAAATAAAAATCTAATTCGAATTTTTTAATAATTTTACGGCGTTAGCTCCCTCATGTGCTAATCCATCGCTGTGACAAATTTGCTCGTCGTAAATCCAACGGTGTGGGCGTGCATAAAGAACCAAAAAACGAACACACACACACACTTTCCTCGTTTATATAAATAGGTTAATCAACGGTTAATTTTTGCATTTATTTCGTCTTTTGGGTTATTAACTACATTTTCTGAAGATGGAAAATAGGGTCACAAAATTCTTTCTTGCGCCTGAAAATCGTCGCGAGTATAAAAATTTAATAAGTTTTACTTTAAACTAGAGGTCGCCCAGCGGTCGAAATTCGACCGCAATTCATTAAATTTGTAAGTTTGAACGTTATTGAGTTTCTTTTGTCAAAGAGTATAGCTCTATAATCATTGCATATAATTTTTTTGAATTTTCTTCTATTACGCCAGCTGCGACCGTGTACAAATACATCATTATGCATTAATTTTCGAATTATTTGAAAAATATAAACGATGGGAAAAATGAAGTATAGCTTGGCTGAGTCATATTTAAAAAACAATAACGCGTTTTTTGACATTTCCTTGAGGTTTTTTTATTGCTATACTGAACAAGTTACGCCAAGGCTACACAGTTAATTTGCCTATCTTTTTCAAATTATATAAAATTTAAATAAAAAAATTAATACAAAAAATGATAAATGAAATAAAGAATATGTACTTCGTATTTTTTACATATATTTTTATTGCAACAAAACCTGGGCGGTTATAAACATAAATGTTGTCCGACTGTTGTCCACAGACTGTTATGTGTTTGACATTCAGTCTGAACGTGAACAATGAATGTTTTATTTTATTTAATTTAATGTATTAGTAGTACATACTATATATAAATTCCTTCGAGACAATCTCTACTCTGTGCGACTGTTTGACCACAGACTAATATGTGTTTGACATTGACAGATTTAAATAATCCGCATTTTGCATTCCACTCCGAAGAGTTTTTTTAATAAATAATCTAAATAAACTCCCTCTTGGAGTGGATTTCACTGCGGGGGGATAAAATCAATTACAAATCATCCACTCCGCAAATTTTTTACAGTGCATGAACGTAAACAACGAATGTTTAATTTTATTTAATTTAATGTATTTGTAACACATATTATACATAAATTTTATCTTCCTGCACTCCTTCTCCATATGAATTTTAACTATGCCAAATCTCACACTCCTTCGTGCTCGCAATGTGCTTAAAAAGGGGTACAAAGTTTTTTTCTTCACGTATTAATATATATGTTACCGGCAAAGTTTGAAATCCGGCATTCTATAGAATGCCTAGCCATTGTATATAATGCCTAAAACTAACCGGCAATGTATGAAGCGATTTATATTTCACACATTTCCTAGACACTCTATAGAATGCCAAATGACAAACCGGCAAAGTATGAAATAAATCTCCGATTTGATTATATAAGAAATAAAGTTAAGTGCAATTCAAAATTAAATTATTTGCTTCCTTGATGTAATAAGTAGATTCACAATTTATTTTGTTTTCTTTAATAAGAAAGGCATAAAGTTTGATATGAAAACTTTCATTTTGCTTTACGAATTTCGAATAAAAGATTTTTTAATGGTACTCTTTTATTATTTTTTCTAAATAACATTTGTATTTTTGAGGAACGCACGCCTTTTAAATAATAGCCTTATTATGAACTTTTTTTCATACTTTGCCTAAATAGCATTTGTCATTCTATAGAATGCCTAGGTATTATATGCAATGCCCAGGAAAAGTATATAATAAATCTCATATTTCATACTTTGCCTAAAAACGCCCGGAATTCTATAGAATGCCTAGGTATTCTATAGAATGTCGGCATTTCACACATTGCAGGTGACATATAGATGCGAAAGAATAAACACATATCTTTAAATAAATATTTTAAAGGAACAAATCTTCGTCTTTTCCAGGAAACACGATGGTTTCTATTTATAGGAATTTTCAACAACTTCGGGAGAAACGGTGACAATTCTTCGCTCGCGACTAATTATGCAATGATTAAACAGGAATGTTCGAAAGTTTTTCCTCCGGAGCAATTTTAATTATGTCACGGATTAAAACCGACATTTTAAACTGACGTGTTCAAACAAAGTACAAAGCGAAGGAAATTTAAAACCGTTTTCTCCTCGAAATGCTTCGAAGAAAAATTCGGACGTAATTTGTTTTGAACCTTTCCAGTGGCTTTTAGAATACCTTTGCGTGACTTTCACAAACAATTTCTTTCACAATCTTGTTAAATTTAATTTTTCTGCAATCGTATTTTCGTTATTTAAAGATACTTTTAAAAGTTCGGAATGGAATTTATTTCCGGAAATTTTTCATTTCGTTGCAGTTCTAAAAATGTTTTTTTGATTTCCAATTTTTTATTTATTTTGTGTCACAAACTGTATGTTTTGTGCGTAAAACTTTCGTAACATATCTCTAAAGTTTTGTATATGCAATCGTTTCCAATTAAACTAATGGATTAAAATTGCTTAAACTACCAAGAAACCCATTTGTTCCTTTAGAATAGGAAATTTAAAATATATAATCTGCTAAAGTTTCAAAATACATCAGATTTTTCTTTTAAAATATGTAGGTAACAAAATCCATGTAAAAGCAGAAAAATATTATATAAATAATGGAGCTTATTGGCTTTATAAGTTTTCCGAAGTGATGATTTTATCTGCTAAGAAAAG
Organism: Araneus ventricosus; assembly: GCA_013235015.1. Taxonomy (NCBI): domain Eukaryota; kingdom Metazoa; phylum Arthropoda; class Arachnida; order Araneae; family Araneidae; genus Araneus; species Araneus ventricosus. The sequence goes on from BGPR01036405.1 coordinate 12,682, forward strand.
GGACACACTATGAAGAAAGGAAAAATTATTGAGGTGGATTCTGCGTGTGCGCATTATGATATAATTTTGATCTTCTACTGTTATATTGACACAAACAATACTGTAACGAGCAAGAAAATAACATTAATTCGAACAACTTAGAATGAATATTTAATAGCGCATTAAATATATAGTAATATTATTTAATGCGACGGGCAGAAATAAAAATTATATCTTTCATTGTCTTATAATTTTATCTTTCATCTTTTTTTCGGCGTCAGCGATTTATATTTTTCATTCTCTGAGGTAGTCAGGTTATGTTTTTGTCGTGGAAACGTCATTATTTCTACTCACTGTTAAGATGCACGTGGAAACTAAAGGGAGCAAAAAATAAGCGCAATAAACTGCCATTTTCAGGGTTAATTTCTGAATGACATAAACAAGAGTCTCTGAATTGTCTGTTCATCCTTCGATTATGAATTACATGAAACAGAAATTCTTGATTTCTCGAAACACTAGACTGTTTGAACTAGCAGAAAAACCAGAAAGTTGTGCGAAATAGCAAATTTATTCTCAATTGATTATGCATCCGGACCCAAAAATGGGGGAGTCTACCCCAATCCATTTGGCGTTTTTATAACCCTTTATTACATGCAGTAAATATATCATGATTAATATACTGAAACTGACTTATATACTTTATATAAAGTGAAATTTGTTCAGTTAACACGTACCGTACACGTTCGTGAATTTTGTTTCTTAATAATCGCATAGACAATTGTTTTCAATAACTGATTATGTAGGTTGAATTTCTCTAGCCTTATTACTAATATAATAGCCCAGATCCTCCGGTAACGCTCTGACGCCACCAACAATAAAACTCGCGCCATAGCACTGAGAGACGTTAAACAGCATTATTTCATTGTTAGAGAACATAAATTTCTGTAATTTTAAATTTGAAAGAGTAATTGTCATTCTAGTTTCAAATTTATTAGCTCTAAAATAATGAAATAAAATTTTCTATCCATTGAAATAAAATTTATCTCGCTATGATCAATAGTTCCCGAGAAATTTTAAATTATATTAATCCTATATTTCAAATTAATTTCCGTTTTTAATAGAAAATAGTAAATTACGTCAGTGGTATATCATGCGCGTGATATAGTTTGGACGCCACGATGCATCTAATTATTTAATGCAATCGTGATGATATATTTTGATAATATCTTTAGGCAACGTTAAAATTTACACAAAGACATCTGAAGTACAAGGAAAATTGTTAAATAACGAAAAATACTTCACACGGAATGTTGTTTATCAAGAGGTGTTTTGAGTAAAGAAATATGTAAATAATATGTAGATAAAAAAATATTTCCTGTCATAATACATATGTTTATTTTATTTGTTTTCAATCAATGCTAAACATTTCTCTCGCATATATATCTGTTTAAACACGTCAGATTTGACGGGAAATTTCTCAAATGAAGAGACAGTTTGCACCCGTCAAACCATGATGGGTGATTTTCTAGTTTAGAAATATTTCCCATGCCGACACAGTCTACTCTAAAGGTATAAAACTTGGCACGAGTCGGTGAGAAGATTTCACTTGCCTTTGCCGTTCACGTTTTTCCGTTTTGATTCACCGTACCACTGATTTTGCATGAAAAGTTCACTTCCCCATGCTTTTCATGCAAGACCAGCGTCCTTCTGAATAAAAACGGCAAAATGCGATTAGAAGAAGAATATATATACTCAGACATACGATTTCGTGCGGTATTTGTAGATTCCAGATGCCTTCTATCTGAATTCTTGAGCTATTATCAACTGTAACACAAATGTAGAGAGTGCTTCTTCGAATGTAGTTCAGGAATGAATTCCTGCAACTATCTGGAGCTAATTCACTTCCTCTTGCTTAATGCTAATAGAAGAAGAATATATATACTCAGACATGCGATTTCGTGCGGTATTTGTGGATTCCACATGCCCTCTATCTGAATTCTTGAGGTATTATTTACTGTAACACAAATGTAGATAGTGCCTCTTCCAAAGTAGTTCAGGAATGAATTTCTGCAACTATCTGGAGCTAATTCACCTATGTTCATGTGATTATCCAAAATACAATCGGGCTGAGCTATTTATAAAACAAAAATGGTGTAGTGATTGGACATTCTATTGGGGTGCAACACAGGTAGTAAAGCACAGAGCTAGAGTTTGTACTTGAACTAAGCAGGGATTACCTTTTAACCCGTTCAAGGACCAGCGAAAATAGAAAGAAGCGCTTCCCCAGGCCCACGCGCTCCGGAAGGATACGCACGCACATGAACTGGCGATTTTTCCGTTAAGCCTAATTTCATTTAAAAATTCATATAAAATCATTACTGCATGTAAATACTCTGAAATTTACAATTTATTATCATTGATAGTATATCCGAATATAATGTAATAAAATTTTCATGATATTTAGAAAAAACAATTGAACTGAAATAAATTTACCCCAAAAATACAAAATACTATCTAGCGAACTCCAAACTGCAAACGTTCATTTCTGCTCCAACCCCTAACCAATAAACATTCCATCCCTTCATCATGCCATCAAAATATTAAAAAATCCTGCGCAAAATAAATCATAGCTCTTTAATTACTTAATAATAGCTCTTTAATTGCGCAATCCTAGCATGCGCAGTTGTTTACATAATCAAATGGCCCTGATACAAAAAGAGAAACCCCCGGAACAGAAAGTACATACTGAAGGTCAACACTCTGATGCAACATTATTGGAAAAAAGTAACAGTTTTTACCGCCATCTAGTGCCGTTTAAAAATTTAAATAAAACGTTCAAGTTGCTATCACATATATGAGACGATGGGCTGTAGGGCACGGAAAGAGTGATCA
>BGPR01036406.1:0-15552 GCA_013235015.1 Araneus ventricosus
TGATCACTCTTTCCGTGCCCTACAGCCCATCGTCTCATATATGTGATAGCAACTTGAACGTTTTATTTAAATTTTTAAACGGCACTAGATGGCGGTAAAAACTGTTACTTTTTTCCAATAATGTTGCATCAGAGTGTTGACCTTCAGTATGTACTTTCTGTTCCGGGGGTTTCTCTTTTTGTATCAGGGCCATTTGATTATGTAAACAACTGCGCATGCTAGGATTGCGCAATTAAAGAGCTATTATTAAGTAATTAAAGAGCTATGATTTATTTTGCGCAGGATTTTTTAATATTTTGATGGCATGATGAAGGGATGGAATGTTTATTGGTTAGGGGTTGGAGCAGAAATGAACGTTTGCAGTTTGGAGTTCGCTAGATAGTATTTTGTATTTTTGGGGTAAATTTATTTCAGTTCAATTGTTTTTTCTAAATATCATGAAAATTTTATTACATTATATTCGGATATACTATCAATGATAATAAATTGTAAATTTCAGAGTATTTACATGCAGTAATGATTTTATATGAATTTTTAAATGAAATTAGGCTTAACGGAAAAATCGCCAGTTCATGTGCGTGCGTATCCTTCCGGAGCGCGTGGGCCTGGGGAAGCGCTTCTTTCTATTTTCGCTGGTCCTTGAACGGGTTAAAAGGTAATCCCTGCTTAGTTCAAGTACAAACTCTAGCTCTGTGCTTTACTACCTGTGTTGCACCCCAATAGAATGTCCAATCACTACACCATTTTTGTTTTATAAATAGCTCAGCCCGATTGTATTTTGGATAATCACATGAACATAGGTGAATTAGCTCCAGATAGTTGCAGAAATTCATTCCTGAACTACTTTGGAAGAGGCACTATCTACATTTGTGTTACAGTAAATAATACCTCAAGAATTCAGATAGAGGGCATGTGGAATCCACAAATACCGCACGAAATCGCATGTCTGAGTATATATATTCTTCTTCTATTAGCATTAAGCAAGAGGAAGTGAATTAGCTCCAGATAGTTGCAGGAATTCATTCCTGAACTACATTCGAAGAAGCACTCTCTACATTTGTGTTACAGTTGATAATAGCTCAAGAATTCAGATAGAAGGCATCTGGAATCTACAAATACCGCACGAAATCGTATGTCTGAGTATATATATTCTTCTTCTAATCGCATTTTGCCGTTTTTATTCAGAAGGACGCTGGTCTTGCATGAAAAGCATGGGGAAGTGAACTTTTCATGCAAAATCAGTGGTACGGTGAATCAAAACGGAAAAACGTGAACGGCAAAGGCAAGTGAAATCTTCTCACCGACTCGTGCCAAGTTTTATACCTTTAGAGTAGACTGTGTCGGCATGGGAAATATTTCTAAACTAGAAAATCACCCATCATGGTTTGACGGGTGCAAACTGTCTCTTCATTTGAGAAATTTCCCGTCAAATCTGACGTGTTTAAACAGATATATATGCGAGAGAAATGTTTAGCATTGATTGAAAACAAATAAAATAAACATATGTATTATGACAGGAAATATTTTTTTATCTACATATTATTTACATATTTCTTTACTCAAAACACCTCTTGATAAACAACATTCCGTGTGAAGTATTTTTCGTTATTTAACAATTTTCCTTGTACTTCAGATGTCTTTGTGTAAATTTTAACGTTGCCTAAAGATATTATCAAAATATATCATCACGATTGCATTAAATAATTAGATGCATCGTGGCGTCCAAACTATATCACGCGCATGATATACCACTGACGTAATTTACTATTTTCTATTAAAAACGGAAATTAATTTGAAATATAGGATTAATATAATTTAAAATTTCTCGGGAACTATTGATCATAGCGAGATAAATTTTATTTCAATGGATAGAAAATTTTATTTCATTATTTTAGAGCTAATAAATTTGAAACTAGAATGACAATTACTCTTTCAAATTTAAAATTACAGAAATTTATGTTCTCTAACAATGAAATAATGCTGTTTAACGTCTCTCAGTGCTATGGCGCGAGTTTTATTGTTGGTGGCGTCAGAGCGTTACCGGAGGATCTGGGCTATTATATTAGTAATAAGGCTAGAGAAATTCAACCTACATAATCAGTTATTGAAAACAATTGTCTATGCGATTATTAAGAAACAAAATTCACGAACGTGTACGGTACGTGTTAACTGAACAAATTTCACTTTATATAAAGTATATAAGTCAGTTTCAGTATATTAATCATGATATATTTACTGCATGTAATAAAGGGTTATAAAAACGCCAAATGGATTGGGGTAGACTCCCCCATTTTTGGGTCCGGATGCATAATCAATTGAGAATAAATTTGCTATTTCGCACAACTTTCTGGTTTTTCTGCTAGTTCAAACAGTCTAGTGTTTCGAGAAATCAAGAATTTCTGTTTCATGTAATTCATAATCGAAGGATGAACAGACAATTCAGAGACTCTTGTTTATGTCATTCAGAAATTAACCCTGAAAATGGCAGTTTATTGCGCTTATTTTTTGCTCCCTTTAGTTTCCACGTGCATCTTAACAGTGAGTAGAAATAATGACGTTTCCACGACAAAAACATAACCTGACTACCTCAGAGAATGAAAAATATAAATCGCTGACGCCGAAAAAAAGATGAAAGATAAAATTATAAGACAATGAAAGATATAATTTTTATTTCTGCCCGTCGCATTAAATAATATTACTATATATTTAATGCGCTATTAAATATTCATTCTAAGTTGTTCGAATTAATGTTATTTTCTTGCTCGTTACAGTATTGTTTGTGTCAATATAACAGTAGAAGATCAAAATTATATCATAATGCGCACACGCAGAATCCACCTCAATAATTTTTCCTTTCTTCATAGTGTGTCCCTTTTCTTAGCAGATAAAATCATCACTTCGGAAAACTTATAAAGCCAATAAGCTCCATTATTTATATAATATTTTTCTGCTTTTACATGGATTTTGTTACCTACATATTTTAAAAGAAAAATCTGATGTATTTTGAAACTTTAGCAGATTATATATTTTAAATTTCCTATTCTAAAGGAACAAATGGGTTTCTTGGTAGTTTAAGCAATTTTAATCCATTAGTTTAATTGGAAACGATTGCATATACAAAACTTTAGAGATATGTTACGAAAGTTTTACGCACAAAACATACAGTTTGTGACACAAAATAAATAAAAAATTGGAAATCAAAAAAACATTTTTAGAACTGCAACGAAATGAAAAATTTCCGGAAATAAATTCCATTCCGAACTTTTAAAAGTATCTTTAAATAACGAAAATACGATTGCAGAAAAATTAAATTTAACAAGATTGTGAAAGAAATTGTTTGTGAAAGTCACGCAAAGGTATTCTAAAAGCCACTGGAAAGGTTCAAAACAAATTACGTCCGAATTTTTCTTCGAAGCATTTCGAGGAGAAAACGGTTTTAAATTTCCTTCGCTTTGTACTTTGTTTGAACACGTCAGTTTAAAATGTCGGTTTTAATCCGTGACATAATTAAAATTGCTCCGGAGGAAAAACTTTCGAACATTCCTGTTTAATCATTGCATAATTAGTCGCGAGCGAAGAATTGTCACCGTTTCTCCCGAAGTTGTTGAAAATTCCTATAAATAGAAACCATCGTGTTTCCTGGAAAAGACGAAGATTTGTTCCTTTAAAATATTTATTTAAAGATATGTGTTTATTCTTTCGCATCTATATGTCACCTGCAATGTGTGAAATGCCGACATTCTATAGAATACCTAGGCATTCTATAGAATTCCGGGCGTTTTTAGGCAAAGTATGAAATATGAGATTTATTATATACTTTTCCTGGGCATTGCATATAATACCTAGGCATTCTATAGAATGACAAATGCTATTTAGGCAAAGTATGAAAAAAAGTTCATAATAAGGCTATTATTTAAAAGGCGTGCGTTCCTCAAAAATACAAATGTTATTTAGAAAAAATAATAAAAGAGTACCATTAAAAAATCTTTTATTCGAAATTCGTAAAGCAAAATGAAAGTTTTCATATCAAACTTTATGCCTTTCTTATTAAAGAAAACAAAATAAATTGTGAATCTACTTATTACATCAAGGAAGCAAATAATTTAATTTTGAATTGCACTTAACTTTATTTCTTATATAATCAAATCGGAGATTTATTTCATACTTTGCCGGTTTGTCATTTGGCATTCTATAGAGTGTCTAGGAAATGTGTGAAATATAAATCGCTTCATACATTGCCGGTTAGTTTTAGGCATTATATACAATGGCTAGGCATTCTATAGAATGCCGGATTTCAAACTTTGCCGGTAACATATATATTAATACGTGAAGAAAAAAACTTTGTACCCCTTTTTAAGCACATTGCGAGCACGAAGGAGTGTGAGATTTGGCATAGTTAAAATTCATATGGAGAAGGAGTGCAGGAAGATAAAATTTATGTATAATATGTGTTACAAATACATTAAATTAAATAAAATTAAACATTCGTTGTTTACGTTCATGCACTGTAAAAAATTTGCGGAGTGGATGATTTGTAATTGATTTTATCCCCCCGCAGTGAAATCCACTCCAAGAGGGAGTTTATTTAGATTATTTATTAAAAAAACTCTTCGGAGTGGAATGCAAAATGCGGATTATTTAAATCTGTCAATGTCAAACACATATTAGTCTGTGGTCAAACAGTCGCACAGAGTAGAGATTGTCTCGAAGGAATTTATATATAGTATGTACTACTAATACATTAAATTAAATAAAATAAAACATTCATTGTTCACGTTCAGACTGAATGTCAAACACATAACAGTCTGTGGACAACAGTCGGACAACATTTATGTTTATAACCGCCCAGGTTTTGTTGCAATAAAAATATATGTAAAAAATACGAAGTACATATTCTTTATTTCATTTATCATTTTTTGTATTAATTTTTTTATTTAAATTTTATATAATTTGAAAAAGATAGGCAAATTAACTGTGTAGCCTTGGCGTAACTTGTTCAGTATAGCAATAAAAAAACCTCAAGGAAATGTCAAAAAACGCGTTATTGTTTTTTAAATATGACTCAGCCAAGCTATACTTCATTTTTCCCATCGTTTATATTTTTCAAATAATTCGAAAATTAATGCATAATGATGTATTTGTACACGGTCGCAGCTGGCGTAATAGAAGAAAATTCAAAAAAATTATATGCAATGATTATAGAGCTATACTCTTTGACAAAAGAAACTCAATAACGTTCAAACTTACAAATTTAATGAATTGCGGTCGAATTTCGACCGCTGGGCGACCTCTAGTTTAAAGTAAAACTTATTAAATTTTTATACTCGCGACGATTTTCAGGCGCAAGAAAGAATTTTGTGACCCTATTTTCCATCTTCAGAAAATGTAGTTAATAACCCAAAAGACGAAATAAATGCAAAAATTAACCGTTGATTAACCTATTTATATAAACGAGGAAAGTGTGTGTGTGTGTTCGTTTTTTGGTTCTTTATGCACGCCCACACCGTTGGATTTACGACGAGCAAATTTGTCACAGCGATGGATTAGCACATGAGGGAGCTAACGCCGTAAAATTATTAAAAAATTCGAATTAGATTTTTATTTATTTAATTAAATAACGAAAATTAAGCTATTTTTAAACGTTTTTCGCCAATAACTTCTGAAATACTTATAGTACGAAAAGTATTTTTACATCACCTTAAAGAGAAAGAAAATATCTTTCTAATGATACTCTAATTTAATTGTTGTACAATATTTTCTCTAACTGTAATTAACGTTTCAAAATTCATTTTAAACTCAAATTGTAACAATTCTTTTATTGTTATAAAATTCAAATTCAAACCGATTTATTGTTTCATCAAATCCTTTATTCACGTGCTTTTACCACTGTTAAAGTTAAGAAAATTTCGCTGTTTTTGGTCAAGCTAGACTTCTTACTTCCGCTGTTATTTCGTAGCACGCACTTCACTTCCGTTTTTGTTTCGTAGCTTTTAATATGCACTCAACTATCCAATGACGATAGTTTAGTTACTAAGCGATGTTTCGTTTTAATTTCACAAATCTTTGAATGATCCTAATCAGCGGCGAAGCGCCCGGGGAGTAAGGGAAGTATAGATGCCAGTTTTAGGGACGCCATGGAGACAAAACATTATTGAATTTATGCCAATTTTTATAGCAGAATATGATTAGGAGCCGTAAAAAATAACACCAGGCCCCGAAGGCCATTTGCGATTGCTAAGCAAATGACGACTGGGTAAAAAAATCATATTCCCTGTGCGCCACTTACCCACACTGTGCCACTGACCACGTTGACAAAACGTTAATATGTTTGTGTCATTTTTTAAAGTCGAATAAAATAAGGAGCCGAGAAATACCATGTCCTGGGCGCCGTTTACGTAAGTTAAGCCTCTTCTGATGAAAGGGGGGGGGGGGGTGAAGGGGGAGAGAAGAAAAAAAATCATGGTGTGATCCGAGCACCACTTACTCTTGCTACGCCACTGTCAGTACGTAAAGTCATTATAGGTTAACCGAGTCCCCTTCCTACCGAAGAGAGATGGCCTATGGAGAAAAGGAAGGAACGATGCTTCCGCTCAGGCACACAAACAACAATAAGAAGGGAATGAGGGGGGGCATGAAAATCATGATATGAAGTATTTATATTGTCTCGGTAGCAATGATGGGGATGGGAAAATGGAATTCCAAGGGTTGTCAGACTCGTGTCAAGTGGTTCAAAGTACGGAGACAAAAAGAAGAGATAGGTTTAGCTGCTGGCCGAGGGGTCAGAGACACAGAAGAGAGGAAAAGAAAATTAACGGAAGATGTTACAGTGAAAAACTGTTTAATTAAGTTTAAAGTGTTATAAGTACTAATACTTGAAAATATTTCTACTCCCAGCAACGCCGAGTATATAAGCTAGTGGTAAATAAGAGAAAATTCAAATCATTATAGTAAAATAGTTTTAATGCAGCAAATTCTAATCATTTTTATTCGACAGTATTTGTTCAACTATTTTTGCTGACAAGCATTAAGGAATGTAATAGAAGATCATCTTATGCAGGTTTTTATGACCCCCAATATTGTTCTACATGACCTAACTTGGGGTCGTAACCCACAGTTTAATAAACTCTGACTGAAAATATTCGGCGAAAGTGTGTTTTTAATTATTTAAAATTTAACCTCAAAGTTACTATTGTGTTATTTGTCTGGTACTTCTTATCTATATAGGCTTACATTGCTATAGATAAAAAAGTAAATAAAATTATTCAAAAAAATCACGCTTAAACTCATTGAAAACTCATTTAATTTATTTTTAACTGACCTAGAATATCTTAAAATAACAATCAAAGAAAAGCGAAAAACATTTTCAAACCTGATAAGAAAAACTTAATCATCGTAAAATGAATATAATAAGCTTAGTTCTTGAAGAAATATCGTCGAAAAAAATATTTTGATATTTCCATTTCAAGTAATTTATTGTACGTTCAGAACAGAAATATTTTTGATTTTTAAAGCGGATTTGCAAATATTTTATTAATTCCATTTCTTAACTAAATGAAAATAATAAAATCCGAAAAACTTAATGAAGGACGGGCAGCGAATTTTAATTTTGAACTTAAGGAAACTTACAACATAAAGTTTAAGTTCAAATAAAATTATAAATTAAAATATTTGTTATAGATCATAAAAGCCCCACTCAGATTTTGGTGTTCATAATTTCAAATAAATCGCTAAATAGGCCGAGAAAAAAATGTGCGGATTCAAACAATCTCTAAGACATACTAGTAAAAATGTTTATTATATTTAATGCAGCTTTTATGTCGAGAGAAATTAATTGTAAACGAAAAGGATACTTACTGCTCCATATTGCGTTCTTGTGTAAAACTTTTCTGTGTTATCACTTAAAGTGCTCTATATCACGCACATTTCACTTAAGAAAGGTAATAAATTTTACCACAGGACTTAATAGAGTAAGTTTGTGACTGGATTGTGTGAGAAAGACTTGTGGCCGATGGTAAACTTTTGTAATCGTCTTTTCATCGTAAAAGTTTTTAGATCGTAAAATTTTCGATCGTAAAAGGGTATAGTGTTTTTGCCGCCACTACAAAATACCATCCTAAACTAGAAAGTACAATACCCTTTACAAAATTCAGTCGAACCTCGTTAGATGGAACTATCAAAAGTCAGCTGAATATGATGTCATTGTCCAATCTTTTCAAATAAGCAATACCGAACATGTTAAACAATACGTTTCACACAATTTTTTTATGTGCAAATCATGTCCCTGCTCCAATAAAAAGTCATTAGCTTTTTTTGCACAGGAATGAAGCTAATATTTCTTAATATTTTTCTAAGGAAAAAAATTTCTTCAGCACATTTTAGAAAATTTCTTCTTTTATGAATGAAGCTATTTTAAAGTTTAGTTTAGTTAGAATAACTTCCAACTTCTGAGCCACATGACGGTCTCTTTGCGTCAAACCTCTTTAACCGTGGGCAAATATTAGGGACAAAACCTGAGCCGGCACCTCCCTTTTCCAAGCTTCCACACCTCACAAACGGAATTACGTTTGATCGTGGACGAATTTATCCACAGCGGAATCTTTTGTGGAATGAGACTCTGTCACATACTTGGTTGTTTTGACTATCGTGTGGATTTATCCACAGCGGAATCTTTTGTGGAATGAGACTATGTCACATACTTGGTTGTTTTGACTATCGTGTGAATTTATTCACAGGGGAATCTTCTGTAGAATGAGACTCTGTCACATACTTGGTTGCTTGAACTATTGTGTGAATTTATTTGAACTGCTTCTGCAATTGATTGTAATGCAGGAACATTGCAGAGAAATTAAAATCTGCAATACGAAAATTTTACAGGACAAATGAAAAATATATATATGTTTTCAAAATAGAGATACCATTATCATTTTTAAAAAATAGAGTGATTTGCCTCTCCTTTTAAGTAAATCTAGAAAATTATATGGAAAAATGCATATACATACAATCTAGGTCAGAAATTCTTTTTCCTTTTTTTATAAATTAAAGCTGTGTATTTCATTTAAGAACGAAAGTATTATAAAATGTTTTTTCGTAAATATTTTTAACGTTTTTAAGGAATTGTTTTTTCATAAATATCTTATGCATCTTTTGATACTATGTCTCATGCTAAATAATGTTTTTAAGGTTTAGGTTTAAGGTAAGATTTTTCTAAATATAGTAATAAAGTTTTAACAGAAGGAATTTAAAAGCATTTTCTTAGAAATATTTTTTAAAAATATGTGAAAAATATACTTAGGCAAGTTGAAAAAAGAAAATAACAACTTATCATTCCCAGTAGATATATTTTCTTTCTTGTTCTTTAGAAATTAAACATATTTCTGTCAATTTCTTGTTAGAAAACAGTATTGTTTTGCTTTTAAATTAAATTCCGTGCTGAGTTAAGTAGTACGAATCAATAAGGCTTTTGTTTTTTACAAAAAGAAGCCTCTCTATCCAAAAAATTCATTAGTCCGGACTTTCAATCTAGCGATAAAAAAATCTACGCAAACACCAACTTCTATAATTCAAAGGGTAAACAATTCCATAAAAACAAGAAGTTCTCAAAAATAGGCTTCGAAAAACTTTAAGGCAGCAACAACAGCAATTAAATGTCTTTATTCTTCAAAGCAACTTTTATTCAGCATCGCATATTAGTAAAGAAAACTATTTTTGTCTTATATTCTGAAGTAGAGTTCATCTAAACGAATAAATTAACATTCAATTGCCCATGTTTTAGAATACAACGAAGTTGTTTTTGCGCTTAAGAGCTATCTTTGGAAACTGCAGCAGTTTTTTGAAGAGAAGTTTTGTACTTCACTCGAGGAGATTATTAAACTACATTAAACTTTCGTTGAATATGAGTAGAAAATGACTCTCCTCAGATTTCTTTATAGCTGCCTAAATCTCGGCTTTTAGTAAAATAAATTCAACATTTCTAGAAGCACTTTAATCAGAACTTCTAAAAACACGTTCATAAAACGAATCCTCGTAAGAAAGAAAAAAGAATAAGGGTTTATTTATGATGATTGAAGTTGTTATTCGTAACGACTTTTTTTCGGATGTGTCTTATTTTCTGCATACGGTTCGGGGGGAGGGAGTGTTGTTTGTTTGTTTTTAGGTATTCATACACACTCACCATTCCCCCTCCCAATAGTCGCCTAGGAGGTTACGTTTTGGAATACCACGGATACGGAAGATGAATCGGGGGAAGATGGGTATGGATTTCTATCTTCTAACTGCACTCTTAACAGAAATGTTCACAAACTTGTAGATCGATTTGCCCCTTAGCAACTAATAGCTCGCTACAGTCGGGCTGGTTGCTGGGGTTTTCCTAGTTTTCTTCCAAGAGAAACACAATTGTGAGCCCGTTTCCTCTGCAAGTGGTCCACGAATGCTGCCTACCCTTACATACTGGAGTCAGACTTCCACGTCAAGTGATACATGGTTGCTGCAAATACGTTCTGATCAACAGAAGATGCAACACTTACCTTTTGTCACTAGTCCTTGAGTCATGGACTCGGCTAGATGTGCTAGACATGGGTGTGATTCGAATCACAGTTAGTATTCAGCCATGAACTAAGCAAAAAGCACAAAAGTGGCCATGTTCAATTGTAGCTGCCATTGGAAACAAGCAAATGAATATAATTTGATTTTACTGTATCTAAATCTGGGGCAATTACATGTAAATTTTCGTCTTTGAATTAAAATACATCACTTGACTAGTGCTCTTTAAATGCATATTTATTTTGATTATATCATCATTTCCTTCATTGATAAAAAAATTACTTGTCAGTTACGTTTCTTCCAAGCTAAAATAGAATATCAAAAAATGCATTTATGCCAAATTTTGTTGCTTTGTGCGCAAAAGAATTTTTTAAAATTCTCTTTTAAAACTTCAATAACACTTAAGAAGGCAGTGTTTAACGCTGGCATGGAAGCGTGGAGTCATTTTGACCCCATGGTTCACTGGCGCCAATGTCCTGTGGTTTCTGACAGATAGAAGGCCCCGTTCTTTTGGCTATTTTATCCATAGACTTTGAGATAGTTGAAGACCAAGTGCTGTCCGTGTACTGCCTGTCGTTTCGAGTTCAACAGGTGATTTCCAAAACGCTACGATCCAAATTGTTGCAGAGCCATGTTTGCAACTTAGGAGGACTTGAGAAGTAGTCAATATTACTCTCTCTTTCGATCTAACATTACGCAAAAGGAGACAGTTTAACTCCTTGTCTCCATTCTTCACCCTTTGGTTGTTTGATTTCAATTGGCTTAGTATGAAACAGGGTTGCCATATTGGCCTTTTTAAGGCCAAATTATGGAAAGTTGGCCTTTTTTCAAAGCCCTTGGCCTTGGGAATTTTCATTTGGCCTTAAATTCATTTCTGGCCTTTTTTGGCTTTATTTTCGTTAATGACTTTTAGAACAATTTTTAATTACTTATTCTATTGTTTTTTAATAAATCTTTGATATTACGCATTTCAAATGATACGCTGTCAAACGAAAGAGCTCCTGAATAGAACAAGGATGTTTTAAATTTCTTTCACTTAAATTATAATTTAATAATAGAGCATTGAACATAGGCCTATCAAGTGGGATTCGTTTCCATGAAGGGTAGCTGTTTTTCTAACAGCAAATGACGTTTTCAATCAATTTGTCAAATTTGGCCTTTTTTGGCCTTATTTTAAAGAAGGTTTGGCCTTATTTTACTATTTTGATCTGGCAACCCTGGTATGAAATAATTTGTCGGTTGCATTTTGTAGCAAAATGGTCTAATGCACATTTCAGAAAGTTTTAATTCTCTCTTAGAAAAAATATTTGAGACCTTTACCTAAAAGATCTATTATCCTGTGACAGAACATGATTAGACCTTAATGATTGACAGTAAGGAGCTAAATCCTGATAATAATTTTACTTGGATATTTTTGCTATTGGTTTTTGCCAATATAACTTTTTATAATTCCTTAATGTTTCATATTCGCTACCATTTTCTTTTTAAGCCAATACTTTTTATTAAACTTAAACTTTTTTAACTTAACACTTTTTTATGGTAAAAGCTTTTTCCTATAAATTTTAGAAATTTGCTTCTTTATTTAAACCCTAAAATTGCGATAAATTTTATTTTGTAGCTTTATTCACCAGATAATAATGATTTTATAAATTTACAATATTATTCCATTATATTATGTTTTATAGCTTAACCCAATCTTACTTTCTTTAATGTTTATGAAGGTTATTTTTACTTACAAATACAAAAAATTCAGTTTTGAATTTTGGGTAAAAAAGTATTTAGTTACTGCAAACTTCTTTTGTTTTCATAATATTTAGCTTTTTTAAAAAATGGCCAATTCTTCTTTACTCTGCCCTACCTACCGTATTAGAGCCGAAAATATCATTCTATTAACTCTTGTATTTTTAAAAAATCGAAGTACATAATGAATACTCAGATTTGTTTGTCAAAACATGGTTTATGCAAACATTTTTGTATTTTAATAAATGAAAATATTTCTTGTTTAATTAAATACGCCACTCAAATAAATTTAACAGGCGAAGAACCAAATTGCTTTTTAAGAATTCTTTGTGGTAAAGCCAAACATGTTTCTCGAACTCAAAATTGTTCAGAAATTTTCGTTATCTTCTAAAACAGAAGTTACTTCAATATTAATCTATTCGCTTAGAAGAAGTTTACTCTAAAATAAGAAATACAAAAATTTTTCTCTATGAATAAACAATCTTGGAAAAAGAAATATTTTGAAACAGTAAAACCAGAAAAACCACCATTCCTTGATTTTTTTTTGTCTAAGAGTTTTGGTACATTTTACAGCTTCTTATTTTTAAGGGATTGTTTACCCTTTGAATTATAGATGTCTGGTGTGTGTATGTGTTTTTTCGTTGTTAGGATGAAACCCGGAAATAATTCTTTTTTCTTAACAGAGCTGCTCTTGTGCATTAAAAAGAAAAGCTTGACTAATTCATATTACTTAATTTGGCATGTTCAAAAATACAGCAATGCTATTTTCAAGCAAACCATGAATTTTAAATATGATGACGCTTACAAATGTCATCACAAAGTCTCCGAAGATGTTTTGGGGTGACAAATTGAAGATCATTTTTCTTAATATTTAAAGGTCATGTTTTTTAATTTTTTCTAACCATAAATATAAGGCACTCAAATGAAAGTTGCATAAAAATAAAGGTGAAAGTTGTGAAAAATTTCTGAAATGGTTTATACTTTTGAGTGCATATATACTAAGAAATTGAAGAGTGATACATATAGGTGATATAATCTGCTTAAATACATAGCCTGAAGGGTAATGTCGCCAAGATTGTACCAAAACTGCTCTCTGCAGACTAAGTCATGAAAATGAAAGTTGGACAAGATCTCTTCCACTGATATTGCTCAGATTGCGAACAACTTGGCGTGCTGATTTCCAGTCCACTCCATCAGAACTTCTTTATGGTGAAAACATTCGTTTACCATAAATGAAAGTTGGACAAGATCTCTTCCAATGATATTGCTCGGATTGCGAACAACTTCGCGTGCTGATTTCCAGTCTACTCCAGCAGAACTTCTTTATGGTGAAAACAATCGTTTACCATGCGATTTCTTTGAAGATACCAAGTTTCAACTCCTATCAAATTTGTCTAAAAACTCAAGGCAATTATTAAAGATGTGAAACCTATTTCGTTTTCATATCACTGCAAGCAGAAATCCTTTATTTTCAAAAATCTTCAAAGTTGTTCACATGTGTTCGTCCGCACCGGCAGCGTTCGTCAGAGCCTGCAACCACCATATCATGGGCAATGTCAGGCTATTAAGCAATCTGATAAAGTTTACACACTTCTAAAATGTTAATAAAAATGTTAATCTTTTAGCAAACCATGTGTCTCTGACAACTGTTCTGAAACTGGCATTGCACCCAATATTGGGAAAAGTCAAGCTGACAAACTTGCAGAAACGTTACGCAAAAAAATCAGGTTTGCAAAATTGTCTGTTGCTCCCTCAACCAGACTGGCAAGACGAGGACGTGAAATTCGTTTACCAGTACGTTATAAGTAAGATACATTTTTACTTTCTCGTATACCAAGTATACAAAGAGAAAGTATTGTAATCGTCAAAAAATTGGAACTTGAGATTTTGACGAATCTCCACGTTTTAGACCTCCCTGAGTCCGAAAAACACAATTTTGGAATCATGTCTGTCTGTGTGTCTGTGAACGCGATAACTCGCAAACTATTCGAGCTAAGGGGGTGAAAATTGGTATGTGATCTTGACACATAATTTGTAGGTTTCTATCAAATTTTGGACATAATCCGTCTAAGGGAAGTCTGTCTGTTCACTTTCATGTGAAAACTATAACTCAAAAACTTGAATAGCTAGATAGATAAAATTTGGTACACAGTTTTATCATCACGAATGTAAGTCCGTATAAACTTTGGGCCTTAATACGTCAAAGGGTTGGCTGGCTGTCTGTATAATCGCATACTTCTGAATGCCATAACTCCTAAATACAACTACTTAGATAAATGAAATTTGGCATGGGATTTTCTAACCCTAATGGTAGATTTGTATCCAATTTTCATTTCAATCGGTTTAAAAAAGGCGTTAAAATTGCATATTAGATTTTCTTTATCTAAATAGGCCAAATTGCGTATTGGCTCTACTCGTAACTTTCGAAATCGAGCTACTACTAATACCCTCCTTTTGACTTACGCACGCGCCAAAAGAAACTTTTGGATAGTCGTGGCATTCTGGGTTAGAGAAGGTTCGTAATTTTTATTCGCGCGGGGGGAGGGGAAATGACAACTTTTTGGTAAGTCTACGAGAAAGTTTAGGGGAGACCAAACCCTCTGGTTGCCATAGTACCCCCCTCGGGGGGGGGTAAGTAGTGTGGCATATCATCGTTCAGCAGAGCAAGGACAAAAACTACTCAACTTTATGTTTCCAATTTCAATCATTATTCTGCTTTCTTTCTGTCAGCCATTGACGCACTATAGCTGCTCATGTAAATATGGCTTCCTTCAAATAGTTTACTACAAGTATTAGTTATGGCGTTGTAAATAAAATTAGTATTTTTATAAATCGCCTCATTATTACAAATATACAGCAAGCACCATTACAATTTAAGTAAAGCTTGTTACTTTACAAAAGGTATTGCTGAAGTAAGAAAAAAGAAGTCATAAAATTCCAATTTCTACTTTTATTAGATGAACATTTTAGACTATTTAATGATAGTATCTTTGGGTGAAAAAAACAGGTCGTTTTAAGGAAATTCTTGTAGAACTGCCAAAATACATCTCATTAAATACAGAACAGAAACAAGTTTCTTTTCCGTATCCAAAGACAGATGTTACTAAATATTAATTTATTCGCTTAGGTGAAGTTCACTATATTCTACAAAACGCAACCGTTGTATCTTATAAATAAGCTAAACTAAATAAAAGATGTTTCGAAAAACTGTAACCAAAAAAACATGCCATGGAGTCTTGAAGTATTTTGAAGGTACATTTTGAGTGCTTCGTG
>BGPR01036407.1:0-15550 GCA_013235015.1 Araneus ventricosus
CCTCAGTAAATCCAAAATTCCGTTCAATAATAATTCACTCTCCTATTAATTCTATATCTTAAATTTCTTTTTCGTTTTAAATTCCATATTATGTAACAATAAATAATATTATTTTATAATAATAATAAGGAACTTCCGATTTCGCCCTGTAATTGAATTTTTAATGCCACATCTTTCCCAGTAATAGCAATGTACGGATGTTAAGAACAGACAGATTAAACACTACGTTAACACAGCACCGTCGATATGTCTCAGGCTATATTTGTAATTATCAGCCCGAATATACAAATTCGAATATTAAATAAAATCCTAAAATCAGAATTGCCGTAATGACGTATTGAGTAATAATTAAAATTTTATATAGAAAAAACTTATATATAAATAGTGGTAATCTCTTTTAAGTGCGTCTATTTATATTGTTGCCATCCTTAGAAAGGACATTTCAAAGGCGCGTTCTTAAATTGTTAATTTCGGTGATGTATCACTATTCGCAAATTCAAACTCAACAAATGTCAATCCAACGTTCACTTCATATATTCTCCTCGAAACATTACAATTACATGCGATATTGAGAAGTTCCATCCCGATTAAACAAATGACGCCGCCTGGTGACGCTGAATCTAATTATATATTACATGAGTAGGTTAAAATTTATACTTAGATATTATTACAGTATTTTTAAGATGCAATCGACGAAAAAACTCTTTCCATGTAGGATTATTTTGCCATTATTCATCGTATATTGAAAATATAAAAATCATCGAAATACAATAAATGCGTCTACTGAAGGTTTTTTTTCGTCTAAATATGTCACAAGGTGTTGTCTACATATGTGAAGCTCTGCTATCTTTAAAATTTCCAAACGACAACAACTTTGTTGTTTTCAATTATAGAATATTCATGAAAAAATATCATGTAGATAAATTGTGGCTATCGTAGACATCGAGAGATATTTCGCCTTTTATGTTTTCGATATAAAAAAGTCGTCTCCGATTTTTAAACAAATTTAAAACATATCTTGAAATTTTCTAGTTAAAAATTCGATTCTGTGCTACTAAGAGATATTCATGAGGCCTGATATTTTTTGTAGAAACTGAACATGAGCTGGAATTGGCAGTATGTTCAAAGCACTAAAATTTAAACCAAAATAAAATAGTTTATTTATTGTGTTAACAAATGTTAACATTAATTTTAAGAATAATAGCTTGCCGAGAGAAAGATAAAATTTAATTTTTTTTCTTTTGATCTTTTTTTCTGGATTTCTTTATTAGTGCATATTTATATTATCATTGCTTAATATTCTCTTATGCATGCTGCCTACTGAAATGCTACACACATTTTTATAAGAATTTATATAAAGTAAAATATCATTTCATTAACGTTTAAAATGTAAAACTGTTTCATTCTTGATTTACTGGCAAATTAGTATTTAATAGATATCCATTTTAAAAATGACGGACATCGTAATCCGAAGACACAGATGCAGGAAGTTTGCTTATTACGAATGCGAGTAATAGAAATTAGTATTATTACTTTTTTGCAGAAAAAAGAAGAAACGTTATGCGATCTTGTCACTCCAAAATATTGGCATAAACTAATTCAAAATTAATTCTTCATTGCTCTGAATGCCAATACATTTAATCTATACTAGTAGTTCTCAAAACAGTAGACCTCGCGTCTCAAAAAAAATGTTTTGTTCTCCGTCTACACTAAATTTTAGACATTTTTTTTAAAATTGATTTATTTACATAAGTTTCCATTTTTTTCAGTATTCACAAAATTTCTATAAAATGTCTGCTTTTTTTCAGTATTAAGGAAATCACAATTAAATGTATCCGTATTGGGCAAATGATTCAATTTTTTTATTGGTGATAAACTTTACATTAACTCTCCAAACATTGAAATCTTGAAAACGAACAAAATTTTGAATCGGAATTCAAAAATATAAGTACTAACACGAACAACGTTTTTTATGACTTCAAGGAACATTTATAGAAATTCCAAGAAAATTCGATAATGCGTCTGGCCGTACTACGTGAGAAATAAAATGCTGACAAACAGACAAAATACCGAAAAGACGAGTTGAAACAGGAACTGGCTTCGCTTCTTCAATTTTTTAATTTTGGTCCCCGTATTAATTTTGTTTATTTTAACTTATGAAAAGGAACCATTCATTATATATTTTAGTACTTCAGATAGGAGTATAAATTTCAAATCTTGCAGGATTATTCCACATGGTGTCTTTAAAAAGAAATCTTCTATGAAACCAAATTTTTTATTAGAACTTCTTTGATTCTGTATTCAAAAATGAAAGAGAAGGATCAGGAATAAAAGATATTTCTCAAATGAATATAATGTTAACTTGAATAATATAATTAATGAAAAAGAATAAAAAACTTATTAAGAATCTATTAATTTACCAAGAATGATAATCTTATACTTAAAAATGGATAAGAGATTAATTTTTTCGGCATATATTAAAAAAATTAAAATTCAATTCAGAAAGGCTTTAAAAAACTGGTTTTATTAGAAAAATATTTTTTTTTGTAAAATAAACATGTCCATTTAAATAAAATGTTCATTTATCACAAAAAAAATTACCAGAAATATTTTAAACTTCAAAATAAACTGTAATTTTTTAGACATTGTTGCCTTCTCGGTAAGCAATTCTTTTTTTTTTAAAGTAATAACTTCCAACTGAAGAACATTTAAGGTATGTGACTACCTTCGGAGCACTTTTCTTTAAATATTTGAATTTTCAATTAAAGAAATATGCTTTTAATTAAAATGGAACATAAAACTATGAATTTAAATGTAATTTCTATGAAATTATTTTTGACTTTGGAAATATTGACAATTTTTAGTAAAATTTTAGTAAAAAATTACAGTTACGGCAAACCTTCTACTAAAAATTCCTATAAATATATTTCAATAATATTTATAAAGTACATTAATAACATCTTTATCTGTGTTATGAACTAAAAGATTTGCAAAATTTCTAAAAGTTTTTGATATATTCCAAATTTTCTGCCAAAACTCATTAAAAAAAACACGAAAACTAACGTTTCGTTTTACAAAAAAGGCAATAAAATAAATAAATATGTAGATAGGGGTTAGATTCTAGTTCATAACACAGACAGAACTGATTAAAACATTTTCTCAAGATTTCAATTCAATATCTTAAAAAGAATTTTTGTTGTGATGTTTAGCGTAAAGTCAAATACTGAAAAACACAGTTTCTCAGAAAACACATTTAAAGATAACAGCACAAAACATTTTCTACCCACTTTGCATTCTTAAAATTCACCATATTTATATGTCAAACCCTCTTTAACTTCATTTTTAATTAATTTTGATTTTTTTAGCTTTTTGCTTTTTTCTGGAGAGTTTTGTGGAAGGTAACGATTGACGTTTCGATTTCATAACTCTCTCTTTGTCGATTCCCATATATTTTTTTAGTGTCAGTGGAACAATTGGTATTTTTAAGTAATTGAAAATAGGTAACAGTCCTAAATATCCTGAATTAAACAATAAAACTGCAATATATGAACCTAAAAACAAAGTTTTCTGCTGAACAAATGTTTCCTTCGGTAAAATAGTCCACAAGACGTTGTTGAAACTTTCATTATTGTTCTGTGTCATACCATGCAGGAATTTTTTAGCAAGTTTTTGTCACACAGTTCTAGATAAGTTGCTTTTATCACTTTCATGACAGAATTAGGGAGACCTGGTGATTTTTCCAAATATTGTTTTTTGTCGGATAAAGCTCGCTTATATCGACACCAACTGTCTTTCCCATCTGGACACTGCCCATGCATGAGGTTTCGATTGCTAGAACAGCAGTGAAAGAAAGCAGCTAATACTGCAGACTGCATCTTTTCGATACTTCCAACATTGCTGCGGATAGCAATGCCGTAATAATTTTGAAGTTTGTCGATAAATTTATCGTTTAATTTACCTTTTCCACCGAGTCCTTTGGTTTTTTTAATTTCCTAAGTCGTGAGTCTACTTTTTTTTGTACATGTCCTATACATTCGAGCTTTGTAACTGTGTCCTCCCCATAGATATCCTTCACTTTCAAAAAGGCCTTGGAATCACCATCTCCGTAGTAATCAGTGAATTGTAATTCTCGTTTCATTACGGATCTTTCAAAAATTCTGAAAGCTCCAACAGATTCCATATTTCCAGATGAACCTTTGTAGTTGGAACATTCAGGGTCGCATTTGATGTTCATGTCACACATTTTACAATATTGCGTCATAACTTCCAAATCCAATATTTTTCCAGTATCGATGGAAATAACTGAGACGCAGCTATTTAGTGACATATGGCCTCTCCGTTGCCACGTGCCATCAACAGAAACACCACAAGTTGTGCTTTTTTTAAATTTTGCACTTCTTTTGATGCAGCTTTCATATTTTCTTCACAACCATACTTCACTGCTTCCAACAGTTTGAGTTCATGAGTTCTGAATGTTTTCTTGCAAACATATGGCAAATTTAAAGTACATAACAATTTCATCCCTGCAGAAAATCCTTTGCCCATTAATCTCAAGTCAAATACCAGCAAAGTATTTAAAGAACACTTTTTATTCTCTTTGGGAGTTGATGTAAATCCAGCCATAAATCCACATTTGCAAACTATAGAAAAGTTTGAGCAAAGTCCTTCTTTAGAAACTTCAGTCAGTTTCAATCCAGTTACAAAACATTTTGGACAAGAACGAATCGAAAATACTCCAAGTAACGTTTGGATATCAATTATTATGTTTCCTTTTAACTCCTGAAAGTCTTATTCTAGCCCATCAGAACTTGCCAATGTGTTCAATTTTGTTGCACTTCAGAATTTTCTTGGGGACAGAATTTCTGTGCCTGTTTCCATGAAAGCTACGCTTTTTAAACTTCTTAGACCTAGCTTTTGGCATTTTGAAGTGATTAATAAATAAATTAAACTTAAAATAAGATAAATAAAAGAGTTGACACTAAAAATATCGAGAAATAGCCAGTAAACAAGAATAACGCTTTTACAATAACAGTGTAAGCAAACTGCAAACGATAATAGTATTGCCGTTCAGTAACACAAACTTGAATACAAAAACAGCTGCCAGATGCAAATAAAATTAATAAAAAATAAATAAAGGAAACGTAGATCTATATTTTAAAAAAGATTTGGGCATTTACATTGCTTAAAAGTCACAAAATAGTCGTTCAAACTAATTGTTTACATTTTCACGTCTCTTTAAACGACCACTTCCGGTATCAACAAACCCATTTCCGGTTTATTAATTATACTATAACTTCGCTTCTAATTATCGTGAAAACAAAAACTGAAGCAGTTATGGAATCCTAAATGTATGGGCTATAAAATGAACACATGAAAAATCGAAAGTTTTCAACAAAACGAGGATTTTTGGGTAGTTACATATCTTAATATCTTGAAACCAAACAAAAATTTTTGCTATATTATTCCGTAATAAGATATTTTTGTATATATTCATAGGAACGTCAAATAAAATCCTCAATATCAAGAATTTTCTACACTTCGACATTTACGAATTAGTATTTAATATTTATAGAACTCATGTGTCTTCTCGTCCTCGTCAACTGACTGCGGTTCTCAATTACTGGGACCTCCCCAAAACAGTTGTCGTGTATCTCTCCTTGTAATTTTTCAGATTTTATTTGATAGATTTTCGTGCATCTCTCGCTATGTAATTAAGATAATTAGATTAAATAATGCTTCGTGGTCTCTATTATTATTTTAAATTAATTGTTCTGGAATATGCTTTAAATTATTATTTAGTACACAAGTTTAATTCTGCCTCTTCGCTGTTTCAGCGTGAGTTAAATGTTTACCGAAACAGTCGGTTCTACTACACCGAAAATGAACCTGAAAACATGTTACAGCAGCGCTCCGAGCTTGATTAGTTCAATAATATTTTCTCTGGACCAGAAAATCTGTGTTTACTTGCGTCCCAGAGCAGTCATTGTTATTTTGATCTTTTGAGCTTAACTTTTTTTTTAATGCAGTTATCGAATTTAAAAAATGTAATAACTGCTGAATCTGTTGAGACTTTAAATACTCTTCAATAATATGTGATAAACTTTCTCAACAATTTTATAGTTTGCGCCTGAATCCCATTGGACGAGTTTTCTGGTTTTCTACATACATTAAAAGCCTTGACTTTAACTTCTGGATTTTTGAACATCTGCTTAAAAGTCTGCTATGAAGTCTTGGGCTGAACATTCACGAATACTCTTCTCCATGCAAATTAGACTGCTCCACGCCAAATTCTGTCGTCGGTGCAAAAACACCCATGACTATTAAAGCGGCGGGGAGCAGAAGTTATTATTTCCAGCCAGTCTGGATATCCAAGAACTCCATTTGTACTGCCGTTGTTTTGTCACTTTTCAAGAGAGAATTTATCTCGATAATTACCCCAAGGAATGCAAAAGCTTTGATAGTTGCAACAAAAGAGAGAAAAATTGTGAGAAAAATAAATTTGTCGTTTTGACTCATTCTAATTTGTATTATTTATGATATAGAGTCTAGTGGATTAAAATTGGGAACTCGTTTTGTTATTTCTATAAAAAACATGCGTTTGAGAATTTTTAATTTAATTTTAATTCTTATTTATTTGTTATTTTCTCTTTAATATGTTTTCAGCAACATCTCTAACAAACGATGATACATTTTTAATGTTAATTGTAACATAAAATCACCAAGTGTATATTGAATTTAAAAGCTGTTTGAAATAACTTTTATGAAATTGCTAAAGAATGTTAGAATTCTTTCAAGCTAATCAAAATATTTCCCTTTAAGGGAATTTTTTGAAAACATTTCTCGAAATTTCAAGAAAAACCTTTTTAAAAATCTGCTTTAACATTTTTTAAATGTGTGGTGAAGATGTTGTACCAGCTAACTATTTTCCTTTGCGCAAAGTTTGGTACTTCTCTCTGTTCGCAAATGAAAATCACTTGCTAGTATTGCAGTCATTAAGTAGGAATAACATATAACTACTTTAATTTGTTTTAATCACCCTGTATGCCATTTATCTACAATATCCTGTTATCTCAGAAATGTATGTAGAGATTGCATCGATCTCGAGCAAAAGCAGCGCCCTCTACCTCGACCCTCGGTAATCAAGCCCGAAAATTACTTCATGACGTCACACGGAAGAACGGTTTCGAAGGTTCGCGCTTACTAGCATCCGTCTGCCAATAGAAGTACACTTTGCGATAGATTTAAGAGAATTTTTTGATTAAAAAATGTATACTTACCAGTTTTGTACCAAAAAGAGGATTTAACAAAACACAGTGATTAATAATCTGCTAGTTTTTTTATAAACTATAGTATCTGAAACATTTTCCGTACGGAAAAGAAAATGTTCATACACAAATATAATTAGAACATATGTTGTACGTTGATACAAAACAATTACAACTTTAAATATTTAATAATTATTTTTTAAAAACTGTTTTTAGAAAAATTGTATTCTACCGTTTATATCAATATAAAAATATTTATGCATTTATTTAAAACTGGGAATTATGATGTACATTTCATTACATTCTAGATCATTTTCATTCAAATGAACTTGGAATGTTGATTTGTCACAGAAAAAATAATGAAAAAAGTCTTACTTTTTTAACAGTAATTATTACTACTCATTGAGAATAATTATTAAGTGAAAATGCATTGCAAACTAACTTAAATAAAAAATCACAAAAATGAGTTTCTTCAGTTTATTTAATTTCAAACATACATAAAATACAACAATAATTCAAACATAAAAAGAATCTTCTCATTGTAATGAATCTTCTGAATGTAATGAATCTTTTCTATATAATGATATAATACACATTGATAAACAAAATGACACTATATCACAGAATAATAAAGAACCAGTAGATTGTTAAAAGTTTCTCTAAATTTATGGCATTCGCATTTGTTTTGCAATTATTGTAAAATTTTAAAACTGCCAAAATGTGTAACTTTTTTGTCATATCATACATTATTCTTCTTTTACAGAAATGCTTTGCCTATAGCAAATTTAATTTCACGCGAGAATAAAAAAATATCGATACAATATAGTATCTTCTGTGTTCCTATTTTGCTTTAATCAATATGTGATGCAATATTTATATGTTATGTTGAGTTAAATGCAATATCAATTCTATAACTATTGTTCTTAAAATTTGTCTTTCTTGTTCATTTGAGGTAGTGTACAACTTTCTCATCCTTGTCCGATTCCCGGCGTAATGCTGCGTGAAACAAAAACCGGAAGGAGATACACTGCATAGAATTTCTGTGTAACCATAATAAATAAAAGAGAAATCTCTTTAACAAGCAAATAAATTTTCTGGTAATTTAGACTTGCCGCTGTGAATAATAAAACGCACACAGTTATTCAAACTTTACATGAATTTTATGCTTGTAATTTTAAAATTTGAAGGAAATTTATAGTGCTTCAAAACATTTGTAAACCGACACTTAAATTAAATCCTTATAAACAAATACGGTTTTCTGAATAAAATGTAATAATTTTATTTCTGTAATACAAATGCCATGAATGCCACAGCATCATCATTATGAAATAGACTTTATTTGTAATTACCAGCCCGAATATATAAATTCAGGCCCTTAATAAGAGATATACAAATAGATGTAATCGTTTTCTGTAGTTGCACGAAAGATTAAAAAATTATATAAAAAATCTTTCTAGAGAAATAATGGAAGATTCTTTTTTTAGCGTTTCTACAAATGCACTTAGCATAATTAGAAATGTCATTTCATAGGCGTTTCAAAAATTCCCTATTTTAGTATATATTTCGAGCAACATGTATTCGAAATAGTAAATTCAACAAACTTTGTACATTCAGTTCATATATTCTCCCCTTTTAAAAGGTCATTTAAGTGCCATTGTCAGGAGTTCCATCCAGAGGAAAGAAACGGCGCAAACTAGTGAAGCAGCGGAAATTATATGTTATATATGTAGATAGGAACTTATATTTAGTTATTATTATAGTAATAATAAGACACAGACGAGGAAAAAACTGTTCATATCAGATTATTCAGCTATATTTAATCGTATACTGCATATAATTTTTACAAAAATATAAGGGATAGTCCGCAAATGTAAATCTGTATGTACTGTCTTTAAAATTTCCTATGACAAAATAAAGAAAAGTTTGTTTTGATTTTAAAGAAATATAGAAAACATGAAAAAACATAAATAAATATTAAATAAGCAGAAATAGATCTTTCGCTTTTTCAAATACATGAAGTTTATTATGATACAACAATAAATGCAAATCATTTAATTTGCCTATCAGCATATTTGTGAAATTATAAAATTTCAATTCTGCAAAGTATTTAAAAGGAAATCTAATTCCCATTTTGCAGTGAAACTATCCGAGTCTATCTGATAATTATAATTTGCTCCAATGTTTGTGAGCATCAGCCAGATTTTAAATGTCGCGAATATTAATAAAAAACACTGCACTGGATAAAAATTTCAATATTTCTTGGCCGCCGGGATGAAAATGCTGAAATAGTGCTTTTTTATGAAGCGCAATTAACATCAAAACTATATTCTATGTTACAGAAACATTCTTATGCAACAGCGCCGTAGAAAATAGTTTTTGATTAGAAAATAAATGTTCAATCAGTATTTAAAAATTTACATGCCAAATGAAAAGCGATCATGTCCATAAATTCCAGAAAGTTCCATTTTTCCTTTTCTTGTAACATTTTCAGATAGCTCATGTATCTATAAAATGGATTCGTTTCACAAAAGGTTTCAGCTAAGCATTAATATTTCCATGTACACAAAAGTACTCTGTGAAAGTTGAAATCGAATCATATTTTGAAATACTATAACTGAATCAGCAGTTTCAAGAAGAGATGTTTAAGGAACACTACTTCTGGATAATACTATAAATTGATCAGTGTGTCCATATCTTGCGACTTACGTAGCTTCTTAGAGTAGCGTGAGAACAGAGAAAGACTGAGATAATGGTTTATTTCATGGTCAAAGTTAAAGTGTTTGAAAACTGATCGCAGCGCAACTTAAGAGGCAGGATGTCTACTGAAAATACCATCCCTCTTTCTCTTTGCGATATCTTTCGTATCGAACTAAGCATAAAGAACCAGCAGAGTGTTAGAGATTTCTCAAAATTTATGGCATTCGCCTTTGAATTGCAAATACTGTAATATTTTAATACTACCACCATGTGTAAATTTTCTGCCATATCATACATTACTCCTTTGATATTTTTAAAGAAATTCTTACTGATAAATTCTATTGCAAATTTAATTTCATTCAAGAATAAAAATAATCGATACAACATAGTATCTTCTGGATTATTGTTTTGCTTTACTCAATGCGTCATGCAATACTTATATGTTATGTTGAGTTAAATCCTATATTGATTCTGGAACTATAGTTCCTTAATCAATACGTACAATTTGTCTGCTTTGTTCATTTGGGGAATGTTCAACTTCCGTATTCAGAGCCGATTCCCGACGAAATGCTGCATCAAACGGAAACCGGAATGGGATCCGTAGCACAGATCCATAATAAACAAACCAGAAACCTGTTTAGAAAGTAGAATGGTAATTTAGCAAATTGTATGGTAATTTAGAAATGCTGCTCCGAATAATAAAAAGGATACATTTATTAAAACTTTACACAAATTTCATGCGTGTTAATATAAATTTTTAAGCAAGTTTATGGCACTTTAAAATATTCATGAACCAAGTCTTAAATTAAATCTTTGAAAACAAACAAATTTTATAAATTATCAATCGTTTTCGTAAATAAATATAATTTAATTTGTGTAGAGCAAATGCTGTCAATTTTAAATTGCATATCGTATGAAATTTAAATGCTTCCTCTCACGTTATTCATTATTCCTTAGGAAGTTTTCCTCTACCAGCCTGCTACAGGTTTCTTTAACTCTGGGATCAATATAATCCAAATAATATGTTATTATTTCATCAACTTTGAATTATTGAATACAACATATTTTGATATGGTAGAGCTAAATTGTACATCAACGATATTCTACAAGATTCGAAGAAACTAACATCATCTTAATTGCAGACGACACTGCTATTCCTTCTACCATTCAAGACCCAAATGCAATCGCTACTGAGCACCTCTAAACAACTGGAAAATTGCTAATTCCATAGAAAGACCAAATCAACCTTAGTAAATATCAAGCGGTCTATTTGTCATGGGAAGGTAATCTTCCAGCTCCACCAAAGCTCTTAAAGTAAACTGTTTTATCTTCCCAAGCCCTGGGAAAATGAAACAATATACATTTCGGAATTCTCAATAGACACCTCACTTTCAAACATCACATACAAATATTAAGAGAAAACTACAAAAGTGCTGAAGCAAAATTATTCCCCATAATTAGATGCGACTCCCATCTTTTAGAAACCACTAAACTTCTAATTTACAAAACTATGCAACGTTCTATTATTAGTTACGTTTCACTTATATGGGCCACTCTAGCTAAGATTCATAGAAAACAATTAGAATTTCTACAAAACAAAACTGCTTGCCAAATATGTAACACTCCATGGTTTATAAGAAATAAGAATATCCAGAAAGATCTACAGCAAACCTCAGTCAAAGTCTACCACAAAAAATTCTCAAATAATTTCTTCGATAAACTAGAGACAAACGAAAACTCGGTATTCCGTGAAATTGGCGAATGCAATTCTAATAACCCCAAAACAATCAGATGAATAATCAGCAACTAACCGTCCTAAGACGAACTGCCCCACCACACTGCCTTGACCCCAGAGCAAAAGGTAATGGCGATGTATTCATACGTAAGTAAATCCAAAATCCAATTATATAATATCTCCCTTTTCTTTCTTTTCACTTAATTATTTTCTAATTGTATAAAGTATACATTATGATTTCATAATCATAATAAAGCACTTCCGAATTTGCTCTGGAACTGATTTTGTAATGCCACTTTATCCCCGTCTAGAGGGGAATTCAGAGGTTGAGAAAACCTGAGCTCAAGTAATACGTTAACCAACAGCATCATCATTATGATATAGACTTTATTTGTAATTACCAGCCGGAATATATAAATTCAAGCCTTTAATAAGAAACAGAGTTTTCACATTATTGAAATATGGCCCGAAAAAAATAAAAACTTTATATAGAAAATGTTTCTATAGAAATAGTGGCAGATTCTTTTTTAGAATTTCTACAAATGCCTTTAGCATATTTAGAAATGTAATTTCATAGACGCTTTCATAAATTACCAATTTCAATATATATTTCGAGCAGTATGTATCACCGTTATTCGAAAACTTAAATTCAACAAACTTCATTCGCACCTTCAGTTCATATATTCTCCTTTAAACAGTACATTTACGTGCTATTCTCAGAAGTTCTAACCAGAAGAAAGAAATGACGCCACCTGGTGACACCATGGCTAATTATATATCATATGAGTAGATAAGAACTTATATTTGGTTATTATTATAGTAATAATAAGACACAGAGTCGAGGAAAAAACTGTCTAAATAGGATTATTCTGCTATAGTTAAGCGTATATTGGATTTAAAAACGTCATTGTAAAGGCAAGGAAGTCGTCTATTAAAGGAATTTTCTGTTTAAAAAATTATATGGGCTTGTCTACATATGTAATGCTGTACTATCTTCAAAATTTCCAATGGCACCACACTTTTAGATTTCATGAATATAATCTTCCTATCAAAGTCATCGAGAGATATTTGATATTCCATGTTTTCGACATAAGAAGGTCGTTTTCGATAGTCAAACAGATTTTACAGGTTGTTCTCTGGAGTAGTAAAATTTGTATTAATGCTGCATTTTAAAAGCATGTTTAAAGCTATGATCTGTTTGTTGCAGTATATTACTACATGGTGCATTTAAAAGCTTTAATCTCTTGAAATTTTCCAGAAAAAAATTCATTCTATGCTTCAAATAGCTATTCATGAGCGTTTTAAGTTTTTCTCTAAACTGCACTTGAGGAACCCAGTATGCTCTAATCACTAAAATTTAATACAAAATAAAATAGTTAATTTATTTTATAATAATTTAAATAAAGTGGTATAACATTTCTTTACCTGTTAAATGTATATAATTTTTCATCCTTGCTTTACTAGCAAATTATTATTTAATAGTAAAAACGACTGATTTCATGATAACAAGCCACAGATGCAGGATATGTTCTTACTACTAACGCGGGACGCAGGTCAGAAAAAGAATTAATTTTTAATTTGAAAAAATGAAAAAAAATATGATCTTCTAATAGTTCTGCAAATATTATTTTAAAAAACAAAGGTCTATTCTCCGACGGAATCTTGAAACTTTCAGATATTTTTAATACGAATTATTTACGCAAATTTTCATTTTTATCAGTATTCAAAAAATTACTATTAAATGCCTGCTTTTTTAATCAGTATTAACTAAATCACTATTAAATGTCTCGTTATTTAAGAAATTATTTAAAAATCTCAATGGTGATGAACTCGCCATTGACTCTCAGTCATTTAAATCATTAAAACGACCAAATAGTTAAAGGGAATTAAAAAATACTTACAGGTGCGTCGTTTTTAATGGCTTCAAGAAACATTCAAGTCAAATTTGAAGAAAATTGAACATCGTCCGTGATAAACAATTTCACTTACAAACAGACAAAATGCCGAATTTAGAATTTTGTCTTCGGATTAATTTTGTTCTTTTTAATTATAAAAGCGATATATTTATTATATATTTCACTAATTCAGATATGGGAAGGAATTTTAAATCTTGCTGTATTATTCCATATGATGTCTTTAAAGAATAATCAGGAATTAATTGAAACTTCTATTGTAATTTTTGGGTTGGTATATATAAAAAAATTATCTGAAAGAGACAAGAAACCATCAGACACTTATCAACAAAATGAGATGTCAGCTCGAATAATAAAATTAATGAAAAAAGAAATTAAAATTATGAGACATTTATATGTATTTTACGAAAAAA
Source organism: Araneus ventricosus (assembly GCA_013235015.1). Taxonomy (NCBI): domain Eukaryota; kingdom Metazoa; phylum Arthropoda; class Arachnida; order Araneae; family Araneidae; genus Araneus; species Araneus ventricosus. The sequence goes on from BGPR01036407.1 coordinate 14,024, forward strand.
TAATAGGATATACTTGAAAGTGCAAGAATAGTTTAAAGGTGTATTTTTCATTCAAATATTCAAAACCTTTTGAATTTTAGAAGACACAAGAGCAGCACTTTAATTTGGAACAAAATGCTTTTGTTATATAACAATGGTGCATATAAATAAAATGTTCCTCTGCCAAAAAAAATAACCACAAATATTTTAAATTCCTAAAGTTACTTGTATTTTCTTAAACAATTTTTTCTTTTTTAAACAAAGTAATAACTTGAAAATGAATGACCTTCGAAATTTTGAATCCAACAAGAATTTTTATACATTATTTTTTTTTAAAAATTGTTGCATGTGTTCATAAGAACCTCTTACAAATTCTTATTTTTCAAGACATTTCTTTATTTCAACATTCTGATGAATTGGGTTGGATTGGTTTAGATATATTAACGTCCCATTTTGCAGCAACACGAGGGCTATTTGGGGACGGACCTCGCAATTTGAACCACCTGATGAATAGGGATTTATTATTTTTAGCTTTTATCTTGTGCATTTTTCATGCACCACTCGGCATATAAAGAAAGATAATAAAATTAATTAATACTTCAACAACAGACAAAAGAAACACTAAGTAATAAATATAAAAATGTGTTTGAAGTCTGAAATAAACCCCTTTTATAATGACCCTAATACAATGGTAGTTGCAGCTATAAGGAATAATTTAAAAATATTTCAGTTTTTGTTTTTAAAGAAATATAGAACATGTGAAAAATATTAATAAATACTAAATATGCAGAAATATCTCTTTTGCTTTTGCAAAAATTAAACTACAATAATAAACGCAAATAATTTAATCCGCCTATCAGCATAGTTTTAAAATTTCAATTCTACAAAGTATATAGAAGGAAATCTAATTCCCATTTTGCAATGACGCCATCTGAGTCCGCGGACAAAAATTCAAATTTCTGCAATGTCTGACTCTACGCCAAATTATCAAAGTCTGGAATTTTAATGAAAAGCAGTACACTGGAGAAAAGTTTTGACTTTCTTTTAATATTTCAGGGCCGTCGGGATGAAAATGCTGAAATAGTGCTTTTTGTATAAAATGCACATGATATCAAAACTGTATTCTATGTTACTGAAACATCTTAAAAAGTAATGTTTGATAATTAAATGAATATTCAATAAGTATTTGAATCATTAAAATTTACAATGCCAAATGCAAGGACAGGACGTGCGTAATCTTCTGAAAGCTCCATTTCGCCCTTTTCTGTAACATTTTCATACAGCTCATGTATCTATAAAACGAATTCGTTTTACAGAAAATTTAAGCAAAGCATTAATATTCCTTGCACACAATAGCGCTCTTTAACTGTTCAATCCGAATTGAACTAAGTTTTGAAATATTATAATTGAATCAGCAGTTTTAAAAAATGAACAAGCTCCAACAAGTCGGAACGCACACAACGTGCACAAAACGTGTGCTATCTCGTACAGATGTTCAGTGTTAGCTGTAAGAAAGGAACAATCACTAAGTAAACCACTGATGTAAAG
>BGPR01036408.1:0-15549 GCA_013235015.1 Araneus ventricosus
CTGTTATTACTTCGTTCAGTTACGTATTGCTCCATATAAGGAAACGATATAGTTTAAAACATTTTCTAAACAAGTAGAAAGAGTGTTTCTGATTGCAAACCCCTACTCTTGCGAAGACCCTGTCACAAATAAATGAATAGTTTGTGAAACGTAGACTTCTGGATAGCATAACTCGTGTAATTGCAGAGCATTTATAACGTTTGCCATTTTTAGTGTTGTAAGTTATCTTTCCTCATTATGAAATTTACTGTCTAGGCTACAAGCTGATCGACAACAAGAAGTACTTGACTTTCCGGAAAGGATTTTCCGTTACCGGAAAAATAATTCTATAAAGAAAAAAAAGGTTATGTCTGTTATCAAAAAGACAAAGGAATTTAAAGGTTGGCCGACTTTCAATTACTCTGACACCGAAAGTTTACTGACTCTATGGAGACCAAATATTTTTTTACTGTCGTGAGTTAAAGGGAAGAAGACGGTGTGAGATGTCAAGACTTTGAAGCAAATTGCTACTTCACGGAAGAATCATACTTCTCACGTGATGGTGCATTTAACATTCACAATGAGCATAGACAGATATAAATACAAATGCCGCTATCTAATTGTGAAACAGCGATGCTCCAACAGTGTCTGACGTAATCGCAGCGACCAGATTTAGACGACATCATCAGCAAGAACGTTTTGCTGTGAGAGAAAAAAATATTTATGTTTCAGGATATGCCGAACTTTCTTCAAGGATGTTCCAATAGACTCCGGTGGCGTATATGTTTCATTTTGGTCCATTTCATTTACGGGAGAAGTGCGGCACTACCTGCAACCACTTCTTACCAGGATGCAAATTGGAGAGATGATCCTATAACGGTCACCCATGATCCCCGATCTGATCGGGTCTTTCCGTGAGGACAGCAAGAGCCTTTCTATATAATACTCCCATGAATCTGAAAAAGAACTCGCATCCAAGACTTTCACCGTTGCAGGAGTGCATAATACCAGGGAAGTGCATTGGTGTATTCCTTGGGCCTTTCCCAATCCCCGCTTTCCATTAAAGGTGCGATATTAATGGGGCCGGATGGCACTCCGTATTGACTGGTGCTGGGGTCTCAGGACCCGAGGTATCAGAGCATTTCAATGGAAGATCCAGTCGTGTGTACAAAACCAGGTGCCGTTAACCATCGATACGTCCTAAGCAGGGCGTCTTATCGAATGGACTGCAACCGTTAAATTAATCGTATCGATTTAGAGAAAGGGCAGTAAAAAGTTTACTTCAAATCCTATTTTTGAAAGGCGTCGATTTGTAAAGTGCAAAACGTCAGAAGAGCGAATGACTTTTTTGTTCTTTTGCTCTCAGATTATTTTTTATTAGAGCAGGTTTTTTTGTTGCATATTTTAGGCTCAAATCCTAGTTGCTTCTGAAGACGTGAAATTATCAATGACCCATCGTACTCAAATTTTTAAGAGGCCTTGCGTTCAAGAGTTGAACGTCACTCCTCCGATATATGCGAGTTTAAACGGGAGGAAGCTAACTCAGGATGTCATCACTAAGTCATCTCTGGGTCAAAATTACGAAACCATACCAAAATGAGCAATTGCGGCTTCAAAACGGGACATTTAATCAAACTGAGACTAAATTTTACCGTTGTCAGTCCCTCTTTTGAGATAATGCTTTATTATTCAACTTACTTTTGTAACTTAAATACCAAGCTAATGTTTTCCTCTTTCACATCATGCGCTTAACCACTACTATGACATTTCCTTTCAGGAATGCATTTGTATGATGAAAATCCTTTTAATGTTTATTCCATCCTTTTGAAACCATCATGAAGCAAATATCGTGATAACGCGAGTTAGTCAGCAGATAGGCAGCATCGGGAAAAGCTATTGTTCCTTTATAATCCCTCAGAGGCTACTGATTTTGCGCTTATTCTTCCACTGCTTATACAGATTCCTGTTATTCACAGGGCGGACTGGTGCTGAAGAGTGTTTGTCATGAGAAAATGGGGACTATCATCTACGTTACCATCTCAAATATTTTTTTTGATATTATTTGTACAATATAATAAATTATAATCAATAAGTTAATATAATCTATTCCTAATCTAAAACTTTTATTATATATATAGATTATTAAATACAGAATACGTATTATTGAAAGTGATAAATATTAAATATAAATGTAATTTGTAATTAAATATTAAATAATTTTAGTGGTTGTATACATACTATGGAACTATATTGTACATTGAGAATATTTTAACCAAATTGAAAATAAAGTGCAAACTATTTCACCAATTTAAAATTTTTAAAAAAAAAAGAATAATTATAACTGCCAAGGATTAACAACTCAAATGTGACAGTGTACTTACATTTGATCCACTTCATTAATGGCAACTCGGAAACATCTGAGTTCACTAGATGACTGTGGAAATCTTGTTAATGAGTACTCTATATCCAAATCATCTAAATTCCTTTTCATAGCAACATACAGAATTCCAAGTTCTCCTCAGACTGAATTTCTTAATATGTCTTTATGATCTTTAGTCGACACATATCCTGGGGCTTGAATTGTCTTTATGTATAAGGGGCCCACTTGCCATCGGAAGCTGCAACCTAGCCAGTCCGCCACTGGTTATTAGTTAGCTATTTATAGCGCACCACGATTATTTTCTAAACAGCTATGAAATGTTTGCGCGATGGTCTACGGCATTAGTCCTCTTTGTTATGTAATTAAAATTGTTTCCATCTTGATCAGCCTCAGCTTTTGAACGAAGGTTCATAGGCTTTACAAGTCCACCAACATTACAAGGAAATTTATAAACAATATGCTGTAACCATTATAAATCTTTGTAAGTCAGCCTGGTGCATTTTTATACTGATGATCAGAGAATCGATGGCAAATAAGTATTAAATTAAATGACAATGTCGCAACAGCGCTTAAGCTAGAAAGAGTGTGCACTAGGATAAACTGGTAATATTTCTTTTTAACAGATCAAAACTTTGCAGTTTTATCTGTTAAGTTAATTTATATTACGAGTTTTTTGTTCATGACTATGCAGTTTTAATTATCATGGCATATAACGTTAACCTACCGTCTGTAGCCATAGTAATATCATTTAGTGCAACATGAGCACTGAGCTGGCATTAAAAGAATTGGTGCAAGGGATGGTCGTCATAGGGAATGAAATTTAACACCTTTAATCGCATACGAAATTCCAGAGAAGAAAGTTATGAGACTATAATGTTCTCAACATCTCGAAAATTCAAGTATGGAAATTAAACCAAATTTTACCACAAGTTTATCTACATCAGGTAGTAGCCTAGTCATGGGATCACACAGCATTTTTAACTTTCTTCCAATGTTTAGAAATCATTTTTTATTTTAAAACAACAACATTAAAGTGCAGCTAAGATTTATGTAATCAAATTTAGGCAATCTAACCGTGATGACTACATTATGATTACTTGAAAGCTTTCCCAAAGGTTTAGGGGAAAAAAAATCTGTAACTGAGAACCAGACGAACGTAAGTACAAAAATGACGATTTTTAGGTTATTACGTGTTTGCTCCAGAATCTGACTTTCATCAGACATCAAATACTCTTTATAATTTACTAGGTTCACTAATAGCGTAAGTCCTCATTTGAACGTGATCTTTCTTTTGATTTTATTCTCTCTGAAAGATTGGCATGATGCGACTTACGTTCGTCTGATTTCGAATGCAAAAGTAACGTTTTATAATGAAAATTTATTACATTATTTATATGAAAGAGGTTCTTCGTACCATATTCTTTTACAATTGCTCATTGTTTATTTCGACACTAGATTTCTAGTTTCGGTTTGAAAAACATCCATCTGATCTTTTAATATCTGTTGATTTTAATAAAGCTGCAACTTTCAAAAATAGATTTTTTCAAACAATAAAAACTTCTATTTCTTACATTTACCTTACTACTTAAAGTATAATTTTAAAGATAAAATTTGCTTTCTTTTGATTTGAATATTAGAAAACTAAACTTGTACATACTTCTAAAAAGATTAATACTTCTAAATATTTACATGAAAAAAAACCTAGATACAACAAGACAACGTGCACCTTTAAAATTCGGCAATTTACAATAAAGACAATATCATACTAGGATACATCCTAAAAAATTGGTGTTCGTAAATGGTAAAAAGAAACCAGGAAGAATGGCGATATTGGCATTTTGAGAAAATTCATCTTATCGACCTGTGAGCTATCAGTCACAGCGGTGCTGCAACCCGTTATTTCATTTTGATTTGATTGGCTCAATATAAGGGCATCTGCAACTATGTCAGAACAGTAAAGATGATGAAAAAGCGACTATCATTATTTAATATTTTCCTTATTTAATGTTCAGATAGAAGCCACAAAGTCATTAAAACTGATATTCATATAAAACGAAGATGTATAGAAAATAAAACTGACAATTTTAAAGTTAGAAATACATTCATTTATCTTCTTATCTTAAGAAAAGAGCAAAAATAGCAGAAGGAATTTTAACTTACCAGAACAGAAACTCCTGATTATTCATTTACATAGTTTGACACAAAAAATTGGTTCATAAATTTCTGTTTGAGTTGTTCAAATTGTATTTACTTTACTGGATGATAATAAACAACATGCATCATTAACTTAAACTTTAAGTAGATAAAATATTAAACCCAGAATGATCGAAACAAAATTTTACAACATGGTGAAAATATGCAAGAATTCCCAGGCTATCATAATATCCAGATATGGACATTTATATAAAACATTTTTGAAACACCCATATTGTTTCTGACTACCAGAAACAATAAGAAAACGTTTAACTGAAGATCAAATGATATCAGTACGATAAACGCCTGCTATTCGTCATTTTATCATAGCTTCTCTTCTTCAAAGAAGACTTACAAAATTTCTATAAATACTTTCAGGTATTTTGGGCCAATTCGCCCGTTAAATGGGATAGGGACTCGTTTTACAATACGGAAAAAAGAAAAACGGAAAAAGCTGCGCCTTCGAAAGGCTCGTTCACAAGAATTCTGCTTCGTATATTTCCACAACATTTTTTTGTCAAACAAGAATATTATTATATGAAGAAGTAGCGATGTTTGTGGGATGTCATTCACATTCAGTAAGCAAATGTAAGTAGTTAGTCAGATTAAAGTTCCGTTTTGAAGCTGCACGAGGGCTTTTTTGTAACGGACCTTGTAATTTTGAGCCATGGTCAGACAATAAGGACGACACCTGAGGCAGCACCGTAAGAAAAATAAAGCAATTATTAAGGTGTATGACGTCCGCAATTTTCAGATAAAAAATTTTAAGAAAAAATATTGAGATTATAGAAATTACATATTATAAAATGAATATAACATACCATAACACTTATACATGTACGCTAGGGTGTCTAAAAAAAAAACCCAAAAAAAGCATTGCTCCCCAGGGTTTTTCCCATTCCATTTGGTCCCAATAGCGTGTATGTGAGGTTTCAGCCCTCTAAATTGACAGTAGGGTTTGCCTGTAAAGCCCTAAAATTTGGAAAAAAAAGGTCTTAAAATGTAAAATTTTTAGAATTTTTTTAAGAAATTTTATATGGTTACTAAAGTGTTAAAATTAGTTTAAATATGTTCATATGGGCATGTTTACTTAGAATATAAATGCAAATAAGTATTAACTGTACCCAGAGCCACTTATGACTTGAGAAAAAAAAAGTATAAAATGCTGAAAATTTAGAGTAATTCTGAGTTGTTGTTTTTTAGAAACACCATACGTTAGTTATTATATGTTTCCAATAGCAGCTTAAAAATTTACTAAAATGTTTAAGAAGGATATAAAAATGAATGCAGTGATAAGTGAAAATCTGCAATTTTATTTGACAGTTTAATACGTAACATTAAGAAAAAGATTAAATACTAACAGTAGTTAATTGTCCAAATAACTTGTAAAAATTCCAATAACTGTCAAATAATCTCATGTCATCATTTTAACTACTTTAATTTTCATTCAAAATTGACTTCTTAAAGCAAGGAGGTTTTTTCTACTTTCTTCAACAGACTGAAGAAGATTTTGAGTCTGTTCAGTTTTGGTTATCGATTGACTGAAATCTTTCATTACTTCCAGTTTGGTGGCATGATTTAAAACAGGGAAAACGAGGACACGAGTGTGAAGTGATTTTTCATTAGCTTTGTATTTCATTAAAAATGTTGCAATGTTCTTCTTTTCAGAGTCATAGTGAACAGGGCCGTACTGAGATGATCCTGCGCCCTTGGCGGAACTGGCAAAGCTGCGCCCCTCCTCTTACGTGATACATTTTCATTAATTTTTCATCCCTTCTATAAAACATCTACCCATAAAAAACTACATTCCTGCAAATATTTTTGTACTCAAATTTAGCATATTTAATGATTTATCAAATAGGTTTAATAAAAATTACGTATTCTTAAAAAATACTTTAATGAACTATATTCATGAAAAATACTGTACACAACAAAATAAATGTATCATCAAATAAATTACAAGTGCACATATTTTCCAAAAGACAGAAAATAAAATAAAATCTATATCTTATTGCTTATTGCAGCTATTGAACATTGGCTTTTGTGTGATACATAATAAAGAAGATAATTTATTTGCTTCACACTATGTATAGTACTTGAATAACTAAGTAGAAATAAATGAAATTAGAGTTGAAATTAAGAGTTGAGTATATATGAGCTGAATAAAAATTTTATTAATATCAAATGACTTTTTCTAGATCAGAGGTTCCTAACCTGTGGTACGCGTGCCCCTGGGGGTACGCGAGGGACAAGTTAGGGGTACTCAAAAGTGATTTTGGTAATAGCGGAAAACACAAAATATAAGAATAATCTATACTACTAAGACTATTCAACTTTATTGTATACGATTGTGATTGTTTTTTTTTCTTTTTGCTTTGGCTTGTTCCACTTCCAATTTATGATGACTATAACAGATTGTAACTTTCTGAGCTATTCCTCTAGTTTTAGATTGTAGTCCTTTCGATTTAAACAGCCCAATTCAGTTAACTGTTTGTGGTCCAATTTAAGCAACTTTTAGACAAAAAAAAATCACTCTAACCTTACACCTTTAAACTATTTTAATAAAATTACTGTAGTAAGTTGTAGTTTTCTTATCTAAGGATATAATAACATATTTTACTACTTCTTTTTAAATCAGCATAAGGATTGTCAGTCTTTTGTTAAAATATTTAATTGATGTTTTCTAACTGCAATCACTAAGTTTTTTTCTCTCAAAAATAATTTCATATACTACATTTATGTCTTTACAACCTAATTTGCATATTTTAAGGCCCAAATATTTAATAGAATTTAAGTTTTAATACCAATCCATTCCAGGAGCTAGTTCAAATTCAGCAATACATATTATTGGAAAAGTAAGGATTGAATATCTAACAAGAAAAAAAAATAGACGAAGAAAGGATGAATATCTAAAATAGAAGCAATTTAATTGGTGTGCGCAAGTGCAGCATCATCCTGGAAAAAATTGCGAAGTACAAAATAAATAAAATACTAATAAAGGGAATTAAAATAGTGGAGAAGTTAAAAATAATAGCAGACAACGATAATAAAGGGAATTAAAATTGATTGATAGAATTTTAATTAATTTTTTGCTGTGTGTATAAGGAGCATGCTGATATTTTCAAAGCCAAACTGAAAATAAAGTTCTTACAAAAGTTGCTAAATTCTGGAGAAAATTCAAAAAAGAAACTGCATTAACACAATATTTTGTTTCAGTTAACACTTAATTCAAGACATGGGCGTAGTATCATCGATAAACCTGTTGATTTGCCACATCAGCAAGTTTACTTTGTAAACCATTATTCTGCTTATGGTTACTTCTGTTCATAATTTTAATATATTTCTAACTAACTGCCTTTGGAGACCAGCTTGTTCGCTCGGAATATCCTGGTTGTTAAACAATTAATACGGAATACATAACTATTTAAAATTTTACCTTTATTGTTTAATAAGATTGAAAAAGGCGAATTTAATGAAAATTGAAATATATGTGAAATTAATTTATCTTTTTCTCTCCCTGCTTTCGAAATAAAACATTTTAGTGTTAATTGTATTGAACAAAACGTCTGCGCAAGGCCAAACTAAACAGCAAAAAATTAACAGTTGGGAAAGTTGTAAAATATCTAAACGTCTTATTACATATCGAATGAAAGAATAATATGATGATTTGAAAAACTAAAAGAAATAATCCCCTGAAGTAGAAACTAAATTTTCAAAAACAGTTTCAAGAAAAATGTTAAAAATATCATTTATAAAAAAAGATAACTACCAGAATTTTCCAAATAATAAATTCTGTGAAGATAATCAAAGTTCATTGTCATTTGTTTCTTAGTCAAGATGTCAAAAAAAAGAAACTTAACTATCAATAATTACGAAATTAAAATGAAACTAAGAATCTGTAATTGGATAGCAAAGGAAAAAAATGCATTTGTCAATTATCTCATTATAATTAAAGAGAGAAAATATTATCATTAGTGGCAAAAAAGAAAATATTTCACTGTATAAAACTTACCAAATGAAGTAAAAATCACTTTATTTAATGAGTTTGAGTTGAAAAATATATTTCAAAAAGTGTTTAAGAAAAAACTGCGTGTAAGTGAAAATCTCTTTTGGAGCTAGAACAGTTCAACGTATCAAAGAGAGCAAATTTTGTTCACCATAATGTTAACAATGGTTAAAGATCCTGTGATTAAATGTCACAAAAAGTCATCACACCGCCCTGCCTTGGCACCCGGGTCTACATTGAACGACCGGCAGCCACGACTTCATCGGGCACTGTGGTCCCCGCATAATAGCCCCCATTACGAAAGGTTCATGCGACGACCCCCATTTTACCGGGGTACGACCCGTCATCAGATATGGGCCCTAAGAGCCACACCACCATTACTGTATTCACCAAGGGAGCGAGAACCTGCTTACTTATTCCGGCAGTTTCTCATCCGTGAACTTCGCCATGCTGGGATCATGTGATTAAATATGCGATTATATAAAAAATAAGGAAATTCGTTTATCATTTTAAAATTGAAAAGTATTGTTGCAAATCATACATTTTTAAAAATTTCTTTAAATTAAAGAAAAAATTTTACAGTTATTAAATTGATATCATTAAAAAGATATTTTTTTGAATTTTAAAATGACGTAAAAAGTCATTTTTTTAGATGATATTTTTGAAAAATACGGCGAAAAAACTGCAAAATCTTGCTTACTTTTTTATTAACTGAAATTTTAATTATCTTTTGAGCTTTGAAGAGTTGATAGTGACTCGACTCTTGTTTTGAAGAGCATATACGCCAAATTTCATCAATATCAAGCAAAAATGTGGATTTTTTAAATAGACAAATAACATTCATCTTTGTATACATCATTGTAAAGTAAAATTTTATGGTTAAATCGGTTGCAATTAGCAAGACAAGTAAAATCAAGGAAATCGTGAATTTGGTGTAAAATAGTTGAATTAGAGTTTTTATGCAATAAACTCTAACACGAAATACTATAATGTTAATTTTATATTTTGCTTTTAATCATGCTTGCTTTTGTATGCATATTTTTACAACTAAAAGCGCATGTATGCATAGGTGAATGTCTGTTGGCGTTCTACAAGACAGACCGTTGAGCCTAGAGTTGCCAAATTTGGTACAAACCTACTATGGAGGGTGGAAAAGTACACTCAGTGAGTTTTTAAAACTTTAATTAATTAAAACTTAAGAAAGATTTTTTTGGGGGGTTCAGCGATAATAGCCGGAAATATTATCATTTAAAAATAATTTCTACACCGTCTTATATTTAAAAAAAATTATCTTTCAAATGATATCAGTCTAGTTGTCGTGTAATTTTTTCTTAAATTTCACAATTTTTTTTAAATTTATGTATAATTTACAACGATGCTGGATTGAAAGTCAAACCAATTTCACTGATTCATCAAATCTTTAATTTAATATTTCCCTTAATGTTTAATTTAATGTTTCACTTATGTTAAAAAACGTGATATAAAAAATTATTTTGATTATTACAATAAAAAACCTTCTTTTATTGTAATGAAGTGCTGCCATTTTCGTTGCGTTTCCAATTTTTTTAGTCTAATTTTTTGTTAATTCTTTGCTACTTGAAATAAATTTACTTTTTTTATGGATTTACTATATTATTTTGTTAGATTTACTTTTTAGCTACGATCTAAAATTCATTTTTTCACTTAGGGCAGATAATCTTCAATGGAAACTATACCATCTATTTATATGTAATAATTAGGTAAAACATAGGTCAAGTTATAGTCAGATAAATAAAGTGTAATAAATGTAATTTAAATCTGAATTATGCATGATGGAAATGAAATTAATTTTCATTGAATTTAATGATGTTAAAGAGCCATTCTGCCTAAGACTTTTTAACAATTGAATGTAAAAATCAAAGTCATTAATTTTATTAGATGCAAAACATATTGCCTTAAACTTTAGTTCAAATTAGCTTGCGAAAAATTAAATAAGTTGGTGCTTTTAAAATTGGTTGGCATAAATAATATATAATTAATAGAATGGGCGAATCAGCTGGCAGTAGAAGGCGACTAGTATTTAATACAACAAAAGCAATTTAAAAAGGCAGAAATAATTTGAGCTCACCTCTTCAAAACTAATTTATCTCCTTAGAAAAGGAATGAAAATGTCCTAGTATTTCTTTATGCGCCCACTCTTTGTTGAAACAAAAACAGAAGAGCAACATTTTCTTCGTATTATTTGCCACTAAAGAAACACCAAAGGACCACTCGTCCAATAAGGACGAGGTCCCTTTATTCTTCCTACAATAGTAAACGAGATAAAATAAGACCTCCCCACCCTAAAACACAAAACTCTAAGAAAAAGCGCGATTCCCCTTTTCCTTTGAGCTTTTAATAGCCAAATGACGTGAATTTTTTGAACTCCCTCCCCTCTTATCAGCGTCTTAGAGGTTCGAAAAAGATTGTTAAGGCAGGCGAGTTCCCGTGACCATCTATTTTACAACTGTAAAATGAGATGCCCAAAAAGAAGAAAAAGCATGTTGTTTTGCCATCTTTAGGCAAGAACCCCACCTATGGTCAAAGAAAGGCCCTTTTCACCTTGCTGGAGGGACCCTTTTTTCCTGCGGCAGCAAGAAACTCAAAGTGCTCATTGCCGCATCAGTTTGTAACATAAGGCTATTTGCTACTTTGTTCCAAAAAAAGGAGCAGGCCCTTTCTGTCTCTCTGCAAGGGAGTCACAACCAGACAAGCTGGCAACTTGACCACTGGACAAAACAACTACCACTCCCGTAGTAAGCCACTGAAGACTTATTCTCAAATTCTTTTTTATTTGCACAGCAGATCGTACCAATCTAACTCTTCAACTAAGTTTTTTAAATGGTCATTTTTACGCCCCCGTCCTGCCTGCGCCATTGGCGGGAGCCAATTTCGCCACCTCCTCGGTACGGCCCTGATAGTAAATAAAGAAAATGATACCGCTTCCACTGATTAAATACTACAGATGTCTAATAAAAGTTAAAAGGGCAGCTCGGACAACCCCAGGGTCGTATTTCTCGTACAAGTTCAGGGACTCCCAAAGCATCAGATCATTAACAGGAGCATCTGCAACTTTTGGGGCATTTAACCTATTCTTAACAAAAATCAAAGCGTTAAACAAGCATGTGTGATGCAGTTTTTGGATTTTACCATTATCTTATTCAATTGTTTACTAAAGACGTACATATTTGCAGAGTAAAGTATTGTAGACATCCACTTGGCTTTGTAAAATGCTCGAGGCTTTTGCCCACAAACTACCCCGGGGGGTTTTCCAACCGTATTAGGATAATTTCGGCACATTCCCTGTAGTCACCTCGAAGAAGCAGATTTTTATCTTGTGTAAGGACCATTTTAGATGGAGACAGTCTCTTCTTTTAAGCTTATCAGTTTATGGTCCTTAATTTGCAGCTTTTTTAATTACTCCTTGCAGTTTTTAAGTGTGGACCATTTTTTCTTGTAACTGTTTAAACTCAGTGTGATCCCGACTCAATTATGTACCGAAATCTGACTTCTATGCAGCCCCTTCAAATAGTTTAATAACATGGTGTCTACAAGCCAAAAACAGTAGCTTCCTTTTCAAATGATTCTCTAACTGGGCACATGCACCATTTCCATCCAATGTTTGAAGCTGTAGTATCAAAACACAGAGCATAAATATTTTCAGACAACAACCACTCTTCAACTATCTCAAGCACTTTGTTTGTGACTTCAGTTTCATCTAGTTTTTTTGGAACCCTCAAAAGTTTACCATCTCTAAAACCTGGGACACTAGAAATTAGAACAAGTGGCAAGTCTATCAAAAACAACTCTCTCTTGGTCTGTCATAAAGTTAGAATTCCAGTGCAAAACTCAGTGCGTTGAAGTTAGTTTTTATGTTTTAGGTTATATCGGTTCTAACTTTTTTCTTAGTCTTCTCACAGTTTTACGACTAAGACTCAGATCATCAATATTAACACCACCCTCTTTAGCTATAGATGCCACTAAACCTGTTCGCTGATTTAGTAAAAGTTTTAATCGATCTGATATCTGAGTTATTTTAGGGCTCTTTAATGGGTTTTTAGGCAGTTCTAGTGTTACAGATTTTAGGTTAGATTTAGATGTTGATGGTAAGTTGAGGGCAGGATCCTCCTCTAATTCTACATTATAATCATTAGTGAGTTTTTCTACATAATTAGAATTGGAACATATTTTCTCAAAATTAGCATAAGTAAAAGTTGATAATTGGGGCAACTTGCGCCATGTTCGAGGGGTTTTTTTCTTCCTTTAACTAGTGCACTGTTAACTAAAATAATTTGCATTCTTTAATAAGAAATCTTTTTTCTTTATGATAATATTGTTGTAAATGTTAAAATTGTTTTATTGTACAAGGTAAAAAATTTGAAAATTTTTCGTTTTCTGAACATTTTACCGATATTAACCCTTTTTTCAATATATTTTATAACATGCTAAGCATTGTATAATTTATATTCATAATATTAGTAAACATGTTTACAAGACCACATTTAAACCACTTTTAACACATTAGTAACCATATGAAATTTCTAAAAGTTTTACATTTTAAGAGCTTTTTACAAATTTTAGGGCTCTACAGGCAAACCCTACTGTTAACTTAGAGGGCTGAAACTTCAGATACTCTCTATTCGGACCAAATGGAATGGGAAAAACGCTGGGGAGCAATGTTTTTTTCAAAAAGATTTTTTTGAGACACCCCAATATACGCATTTAAAGAAAAATTTTCTCGATTGCTGGATAGAATAATAAAGTGAAGATACACCACATTTGGTCATTAGTTAATCGTAATTTTTGCTTTATGGAATTGAGGTTATGAGAGTATTTATCAGATATTTCATAAAGTTTGTACTAGAAGAAACCTTTGCATCGTGCTTGCGTACACTGAGAAAAAAATTCTGGCAAAAAAACCATATTTGTATGGTAATGGCATTTCTGGTAATAAAACCAGAATTCTGGTGATAATCAACAAAATTTACGGTATTTAAATCATTTGTTTAATAATCTTACTGTTCGTTCTGGTAACGGTTTATGAGAATTTCTGGTTTTCGAAATTATGGCTCTTTTTACCCACCTGTTTAGTAAAATTACAACGCTGAAAAGTTAATTTATCAGGAAAAACGGTTTTCATACCATACACTTCGTTTTTTTACGAGAATCACGATAAAATTACCAGATTATTCTTCAGAAAGTATCGTTTATTTTACCATATGTTTGGTAATTTGACTATGCTGACCTCTTTGACATCTACCAAATACAATGGTATCAGTGCATTTATTTTTTTTACCATGCCGTATGGTAAATCTCAAATATGGCGGCACTTTGTTGGATTGAAGTAGATAACGTTCCTCTTCAAGTATACCAATACATCAGAGAAAAGAAGGACATTAATGAAGCGTTGAAGTGTGAAAACATTCTATACCCTGATGGATCAATCCATAGCGGCGTCTGTTTTATGTATTTGTTAAGTGCGTAGTGCAATTTACTAAAAGTGTCAGTTTGAAAATGAAGGAACGTTAAACGAAAAATCTTTCTCTGTTCGCTCGGCCACGTTTAGCATGACGGGACATTCTCGCGTTAGAGCTGATTTGGATATTTACATACCCATTGAAAATAGACATCAAAGAAAAGCTAAAGGAGTGGGGATTTGAAGAACTGGTAACAGGAGTTTACTGGTAAGTACTAAATTTTATTTTGAATTGATTTTTCGGTAATGTTGAATTAAGTATATATGATTTGTGAGTATATATTTAAATAAAATTTCTCATTTATTGAAAGTTAAAAATTTGACAGCTGGGTAAATTGAAAGTCGAAGAAAAAATAAGGTAAATATATGCATATATATGTTCACAAGAATACTTTATTTGTAGTTTCTTTTCATATCAATCATATTAAATGATTTTTGTCGATTTTTTTTGTTTATGCCCAGTCGGTGGCCTTCGACCCCATTACATTTGAATGTATAAATTAAAGGTAAAAATCTTTAAATAATTAGCAAATTTCTTAGCACATGACTTTGTTCTTACAATGTGAAAAGATGAAAATATATTGTTCACTTCCTTAATGCATTTAATGTATACTTCATCGATGTTCTGCCAATAATTTAATATTTAATTGCCGTTTATTTTTAAATACCTTTTCCTCATAAGTGAATTACGTTTAAAGTTCGTTTTGCTAACGTTTCTTGAAATGAAATGTCGAAATTTTACTTTTTTTAGAAATTAAAATTATGAATACTAGGTTATTAAACAATTACTACAGACGTATGAAGATATGTTTAATTTTATTTTCATCTGTATGGTGAAAAGGAATGCGTCAAAATTATTCAATTTTCAATAGTTTTTTGTTACATCAGATAATGGTAAAAGCAAAAATTAAATAATTTGTTATTTCCTGTATTTTATTTGGAAACTTCTTGGATAAATAATATGAAAATTATCAAAATCAAGGGATCATAAGAACAAATTGAAAGAATGTTCCTATTACGTTTTTTTCCTTCATAACTTGAACATCTTTCTATTATTTATACTGTGCTTCTTAAAACTGTCATATCTAAAATTATATATATTTTTATGAATAATATGGATGGGTAGAATATTTATAATTCTTTTTTGTTTTTGTCTTGTTAGACATTTAGTAAAAAATTAGCAATAAATTTATTTTCGGATCCGGGGATAGTAGAGTCCTTGGGTATTTTTCCAATTCCATACCATGATCTTAGGTTGATTCGAACTCTCAAATGATTCGGAACCGGATCGGTGCGCGTTTAGTCATCTGCGGTTGGCAATACTTCGAATGGAAATAAAGCGGTTTTTTTTATACGCAACTGTAGTGGCGGGTTGTTGACATGTTTTTGTCAGTTGGAGATGAGAACGGGAGCAAAAAGAATGTAGATGCCTTTCTCGGAGGGTGCCATTTTTTTTCTCTTGACCGAATCAGATCGGCAATAATTTTAGCCCGTCTT
>BGPR01036409.1:0-15549 GCA_013235015.1 Araneus ventricosus
TGTCATTGTGGGCGTTTTTTTTTTTTTTTTTTTCATTTTGTTGAAGTACTGATTCCACGGGCAACGTCATGCACGCAATGCTAGTTGATAATATTAAGAAATGATTTTTGCCTAGTTGCTATTCTTTTCCTATTCAAAATTCTTACAATTAAATATGAGAATGCAGAGTGTTTGGAAGTAAAGGTTTCCAAAGGTGAAACTATAATTGGGTACATATTATTACCAATAAATTCAGTTGCTTAAACTCTATATGAGGCACACAGTTTTAAGTGGTGAAAAATATCCAAGTTGCATGGAAATTTTCACAGTTCCTTCTATTATGATGATATGAGATAGATTAAAAAATATCCCACCAGGCATAAAAAGGTAAGCAGATGGCGGGATAGTTTTAATCCATCCAATCTTAATCAGTCACAGAAGACAACCCCACAAGCTTCTTTGCAGATTAATGAAATTCACTGAAACCATCATTAGTGGCTCTGCAGGTGTTCAAATGGTAATTGATCTCTTGCCTTTTCTTAGTATTTGAGGTCTTATTAAATTAATTGTTTACACATTCAGATAATCTAAACTGTGAAGTTGTTGGTAAACAATCAATTTAATCAAGCTTCAAGCAAAAAAATCTACACACTGTTTTGGCCAAAAATCTGAGATGCCAGTCAACAGACTTCTACCAAATACCTAACAACTCCTCAAATGCTATTGAACAGTAAGAGAAGGATTATTGTTTGAATATCTGTAAAGTCGTTAATGGGCTCACAAGAAATTTCATAAACCTGCAAAGAAACCAGAGGGATTGTTCTCCTTACTTTAAGTTAAATTTGCAACTAATCATCTGTGTTTCTTTTAGTAAAAGCTGTTACTTTTGGATACCTTTAAGCCTGAACACTCTGTATCCTTTCCAAATGACGAAAGAAACAATTATAACATTAAAAAATAAATATATTTGAATATGTTCCCATCCAGCGAAAAGTTTTGTAACAAGAGCTTAATTTTCAGAATTTTAATGCATAATAGCTAACTGAACTATTTAAATTAGGGTAAATCTGTATCACACCAAAACTATGCAGAACAATATTAATCTCTAAAGATTAATTTGAAATAAAGTTTTAGATTTTAAATCTTTGGAACATATGCTTTCTTTTTCCCATTTAGAAATGGAGATGATACAGATCTAATACAATCCTGATTTGAAAGTAAAATTCAATGAAATTGGGAGTGCCTGAATTTTGCAAATATTGACTAGTCAGGTTAGAAAGAATTTGAGCATTCACATATCTTTTATTTTTGGAAACACTTATCAGCATGGGTAGTTACTTGCAATTTTTGTACAATTCAGAATTACTAACATTCACCTTATACCAACAAGGAATGAACATATGGGCAAATAGTATACAGTAAAAATTTGGTTGATGGGACCACAATAAAAAATCAATTTACCCAAAAATTTGAATTCAGAAAAACTGGATGTAAAAACGAGTTCAACCAGGAAAAACTATAATTTTTAATCAAAAAATGGCAGCAATAATTTAGTTTAAATATAAAAATTTCAATAAGTAAGTAATTTTAATAAACAAACAGCATGCTGCCCTTTGAATATAAAAATTTTAAAATAAAACCTTAAAAGAAACAGTACAACACGTATTTAATGTGTTCAAAATTTTTTAAAATATTGAAAACTTTTTATTGGCTTTTTAAATTGTACAGCAGTAAAATCCTTGAATAAATTAAGGGCCTTACAAGTTGTTCACTTATAACCTAAAAGACACAATTAATGGATGCATTGATCAATTCAAAATTAAAAACAATATTTTAAAATCTTTAGTTTTGACTTTGAATTAACCCAAATAAGTTTTATCTATAAGTGATATTTCAACATTATATGTCAATAGTAAATTCAAGGGGTTATAGAAAAATTCGAATTAGCCAAGTTCCACTGTATAGTCTACAGGTTTTTTTGTTTTTTTTAAGGCTACTTTTTGGAGAATGAATAAGCTAAAGACTTTATTTAACTCCGAGTTTAACATGCCCAGTTAATACTGTTTAATTACTTTACACTAAACAAAATTTCTTACATATCTCATACAGGCATGCTTTTGCACATGCATCTCGGCCAAGTACATTATTGCGATTAAAGAAACCAAGTAAAACTAAATACTGCAAATTAAGAAGTACAATACTGAAATACTTGCCTCAAATTTAGATTTTTTTCTTGGTATGTTTGTATACTGAGTAATCTGCTGTAGTAGTCCTGAAAGAGGTCCAGATATTTTCTTGGTAGTCAGTGTAGAATTTATGTGCTGAAATAAAATAGAAATATTAGGCCTTAACAGGAACAACATTTTTTTTATAGTTAACAAACTCAGCATGTTGAGTGATTAAAAAAAGAGAAATAAAAATAAAATTTTGAAAAAGGCAATGAAGGAATAACAAAATGTTCAGTTATGCATAAAAAAATGGAAACTACACAATGCTAATTCAATTAATATGTAACTATTAACAAAAATTTAGCACTTAATGTTGCTTTCATGTGCTGTTAAACCTCTAAGTGGCCAATTATTTTAATCAGATGAGTTTCAAAACTAGAAATGGATTTTCAAAAAAGATAAATCATAATTTTTTATATGTCATCAAATCCTTGTAATTTGAAGAATTTTTTTATCACTGGAGTTAGTTTTTATGAAAATGGAGAGAAAAAAATGAGTTTACAAATATGAAGCAGAACATCAAGGAACCATTCAGTCACTTGGAGGATCTATATTAGAATAGGCCAGAAATTTCGGTAACGATCAGAAAAATGGGCGTGGCTATGTGGAAAAAGAGATTCTCAACAGTCTATCTACAAATTAGCATACACACAGGATACTGTTTTGATTTTGAGATGATTTAATATCAAATAGGAGTTATGACAGTGTTTTTTTAGCTGATTTTAGCAGTTTCTTTTCTTTTCTTATTTTATGTTGATTCATCAATGTGGAACTCTGTTAATATCAAATAGAAGTTATAGGTACTAGAATTAATTTATTTTTCCACTTCTCGGAGATCTTTACTTTTGTCTTCATTAAAAAGGTTCTTTCTTTTTCCATACTTAATTTTGGAATTAAATATTTATATATTTTGCAAAACGAAAATTAGTGTCCAATTGATTCATCATTTCTGTTTTTCATGCTTTTTCTAATTATTATTTCTTAAGCACTCCGCCAATGTGAATGAGATTTTCTACTACAACTTCCGATAATAAATCTGTGACAACCGTATCTGAGATATTATTGAAAAGCTAAGAGCCCATCTTAGATGGGCATAAATCTTCTAGTTAATAATAAAAGAGCATACAAAATGACCTAAAGTCTCTTCCTCCCCCCTCCCCCACAGTAGCAGGCACCCCCCAGAAATTGCACATTTTTTTAAGAAGAACAAACAAAATTGACAGATGAAATATAGATGGAATGGGTTTAACTGTTAGAAAAAGGAAAATTCTATAAAGTATTTTAATCCACTGAAACCTCATGTAAAGGAGTCAAGAAGAACTTTCGTTGACAAGGTTATTTTGCCAAACATTTCAATTACTTTTAGAGCTTTATTAAAAAGAGAGAGGGGCAGGAATTTCAAATATTTCTTTAACAAACAGCTTTAGCTCAGTGGTGGCAAATCGGGGGCAGTTGCCCCCAACATCTTGCTGGAAAAATGAAATTTTTATTTCATTTTAGCTGCCTAAAATTAAGAATTATTATAAAGCAATAGTGTCAGGGAAAGTTAATTAATTTTGTAGCTAAATTTTTAAAATTTTGTTGTCTACCCTATACTCTTGGGTACTTTTAGATGTAAATAAATGTTTGCCCCCCCCCCCCTACTTATCCAATCCAATCACCGCCAATGCTTTAGCTTATCAGTATCAGATTAAACTTCACTGACACCGTGATTCAGAACTACACAGATCACTAAGCTATACTAAAGCTTGATAACAATAATACACCCAAGTACAAAACTGAATTTTAATTACTCAGACTGACATATGCTCAAGCAATTGTGATATTAAGTGTTATCATATAATATATATATAACAAAATATATAGAGAGAAACAAATATATACAGAAACAAATATATAGCAAAAAGGTGGTAATTATTTGCACTTTAGTTTGGATCATTTTCACTTTGATAAAAACAATTTGCACAGATAATATTGTATGGGAAAAAAGTTATTCTGCTATAATTAAATGTATTCAACAAGAAAAAATACATCACTTATATTAATTGCTTTCTACTTTTTGTACATTGTTTCATCTATAACCTCTTTTTGGCAGCTTTCAAACTAAATCTTACTATTTTTACCTTATTCATGCTGTTATCTGATAGAATTAGTAACCTGATGACTGAATTTTTTAAAACTACTAGCTGCCTTCAACAAAACTGGTTTTTATTTTTGTATTTTATATTAATTATAGCATTCCCCGCCATGGTATCACGTGTAATAACTCTGGAAAGGTGAACAAAAAAAGTGAATATTTTATTGCATTTGGCACATAGTAAGAATATAAAGATGTAAACTTTAAGATGCAAGTGATATAATTCTATATTATGCATCACAGCTAAGGAAACTTAAAAACTGCATTTCCAATAAATCTCACTCAATTCATCACTCATTGGTAAAATGATTAACCCCTTCGGGGCGAGCGCAGCATATGTGTGTTTGCGCTCGATTCCCCTCAGGGCCGAGAGCTGCATCCGTGCGTTACGGCAAAACTGACTCTGTGGACCGAGTGCCGCATATATGTGTTGGGCTTTTGGAACAAAGTGCTTTCTATCAGATGGCGTTACTATTCCATGTTTCTTTCAAAAGATTGGTCCCGTACATTAATATTTCTCTCTCCGAGGTCAGATTGTAGTCGATCATGTGTTTGTGAATCAATGGAATAGAATTATTGGATTTTTGGTAGTATAAACAGTAATACGTGTTATCAAGTGTAAAGAGAAGCACATGTTAAAATGCTCTTTAACTCATTTTGGATTGCTTGTTTATAATTTCTCATCTCGGTTGGGCTGGGATTTTATGAGAGATATTCTGTCTAGGGTTTCATGCCTCTCAGTTTTATTTCTGCAGTTATGGGTAAAAGAATGTGTTATCTTTCCGACGAGGGAATATATAAATTTTTAAATGACTCATCTATAGATTTTTCCCAATTATAATGACAAAACAATAAATTATTAGAGTTCTTCAGATAGTTCTCAATATTCAGATTTTCAATTAGAAGAGGATAATACTAATGTATCGGTTCCATTTCCGCCATATCAGTAGAGTACTAAGATAGAAGATTTTAAATAAGAGTTTAAAGTATTAATTATTAAAATTTTCTTGAAGTATTTTATAATATTAAATGTAAATATTTATTTTTTCCTTGTTTTCATATTTGCATCAACTAATCTAATGTTAATTTTAGGTACTTCAATTATAGTAGAAATACACTATATTTTATTTTTTATTATTAAAAAATCCAGTATTTAATTAAACTTTTTTATTATATGAATAGAATATGATATCTTTTATCACATATTTTAAAAATGGTTTCTAGTAAAGAAGGAACACTTTTATTCACTTTATATTAATATACACTACTTTTTGCAAGATTTACTTAAATTAATTTTTAGGTTTAGCGAGAGAAAATGTTCTGGGTGGGCACCGATTCAAACATGCTTCACTCATCCCTGGGAACTTCGTTTGCTGGCATCTGTCCGTTAACGCTAATTGGACAGAAATCATTTCGCTTATACATGGCTTGATCCTGTGAGAACCATTGGGTGGTGCCAGATTGAGTGAGAAAATGAGGCAACAAAAATTTATAGGTATCTAAAAGACAAGGAGATTATAGAGGTTAAAAATTTGATTAAAATTACCCTAGTTCCAAAACACTAATCCTTTTTGTAAGCTCATAGTTTCAGGCAGTTAAATGAAATAAAAATTTAATTTCCAAAATAGGTGTTTACTACTTCTTGCCCCCCCCAAATCGCTGTCACTGGCATGAATTATGAATGGGCACTTTTTTACCGCTAATATGCAGTAGGTACAGTATAAGGTGCTTTATTATTATCGGTAGAACTTTAATTCAAATTTTTTAATCTTTCGAATTCAGCCTAATTAGAATGATTTCTTTTACCATCCTTTGATTTTTTTCATTTTCGGTTGTTAAACTATGTATGTAATTGATTTTTTTTTTTTTTTTCTTGGTACAACGTCAAGACTGAAAATTTTATTCTTTATATATATAATTCTGAATTGTTTTCATTAATTTTAGAAGACCATACATTGTGTCTTTAGTGTTCATGAATAAATTCCTTTTGAAGGCCCTTAATTCACTCGAGAAAATTAGTTATTCTACAACGTATTCCATCAAAAAAGCAATAAAAAATTGCTCACTTTTTCAATTTAAAAAATTTATTTTTAAGTATTAAATAAGTTTGTTAAAATTATTTTCCAAATAATTAAATTTTTAACAGTCGAGATTATTAATATATTTATTAAAATTTCATATTGTTTGTTTATTCATTATGTAGTCTTTCTTGACCCTCTGAGCAGCGCAAACGTCTTTTTACGTTTTTCATATTCTGTTCAAAAGCGAATAGCTCGTATTTATATGAACATTTTCTTAAACAGTCATGGATAAAGTGTTCTTAAGATTTCAGATATATAATTAAATGCAAAAAAGATCGATTCATTTATTTTAAAGCTAAGTTTTCTAACCTGATAGCTAAAAGTGCAAAATAATTGGGCGCTCAGAGGGTTAAAATTTAAATATTTTGGGGTTATCCAAAATTATTTCCAATGGGGACCCGCATCTCCTAAGTAGGACTGGGTGATGTTAAAGTTTTAACATCGCGATGCATCGCCACTCTCACATCGCAATATTTTGATACATCACAATGTTTTGCAGTTACTATTGCCTAATTTTGCATTCTTACACTTTTCAGTGGTTCATTAAGGCATTTATATGCTTATAATAAACTCAATCCTTAGTTACCTAACAAATGAAGTGTCTCAAAATACTATAAATTTGTCTAGTTATCAACAATAAATCGTATATTAAAAACAATTAATATGATCTTCTCTTCAACCAAACAAACGATGAAGGGCAGGATTGATAATCATACCCTTGTACTTAAAACAACATCAGAGAATTTGCATGATTAGAAGAAAGCATGAGGCCACACGAAGTAATGCATGTTTCGATGACTGAGAGATTCTACAACAGACAAAACACTTCACTTCCTCAATTCTCGAGAGGATTTATTTTCATCGTTTTCATTCGTGGTCACATCAGGATTCATCGTGTCAGCACAACGATCTGCACTTCGCAACGTATGTCTCTGATTGATGAGTCACGATGGGAGAAACATGGGGAAAGATATGCCATGGTAAGCATTAATGATCGGGGAAATGTCTCGCGCTTGCAGTCATCGATGTGCTATCGGAACAATGCTCTTCGCGGCACGTGTGGACATCAATGTCTACGATGCATCGGAAAACATCGTACACATCACGGGTAAATCGGAATTCCCGATGCTTAAAAAAAAAGACAATATAAACATCGGAATGGCGATGATTGCGTAACATCGATATTTTCCGATGCATCAAAAATCGGCACAATCCTACTCCTAAGGCCTAAGAAATTTATTCTCTACTCCCTATACAAGGGAGCAGAAGGGGGAAGGGAATAAAATTCAAAAATTTTAAAATTAGTTAGTTTTCCCAAACACTATTGCTTTATTGTAATTCCTAGTTTCAGGCAGCTACAGAGGCGACTGACCCTTCTGCCCCCCCCCCGGACTCGCCTGGTGTGTGTGGCATTGCAACCCACAACACAAAACCCTCCCCAACCTTTCCAGTTCTAAAAATAGAACTGGAAAGGGTGAGGAGAACTGCGACCTTGAGGGACCGTGGCAAATGCAGCTTCTGACCTGGAGATTGTGTTAGAAAACATTTTCAAAAATTAATTAAAATTAAACCTAATGTCACATGGAAATGAAATTGGTATGATTGAAAAGCTAATTTTTTTAAATTTTAAAATGATGCAAAAATGGTTTTTGTACGATAATATGCTCCGAAGTTATTACAAAAAAATGTTAAAATTTAAGGTAATTTTTAATTAATTGAAATTCTAATTAAAATTTTGAAAAATGCTTTCTTATTGAGCACCTACTACCCAAATAGCAACCAACTGCCAAATTTCAAGTTTCTAGTCCCAGTGGTTTGGGAGATTTTGTAATGAGTGAGTCAGTGAGTTCTGGCATTTGCCTTTTATATATATAGATTAAAGAAATGTTGTAAGTAATAAAAGATGAGCAATTTTTAAATTTTAGTTCTATGTACCAAGTGTATAAAACTGAAGTCCAATTATATATTTTCTATAGCCAAAGTAAACAGTAACTTATACAGTTCCAGAAAACATGTAACAATTCAAAAATACAAAACATTTCTTACATCATTTTATACTACTAATGCAGAAAAAAGAACTTACTTCTATCCATTTGGCCTGCTTAATTTCTCCTTTATTACTGCTTTCCTTTGGCTTATAATCCTTTCCACCATACTTTTCATTTTCAGTAATGCATTTTATATGCTGTTTATACTCATCACCCCTAACAAGAAATTTTGATAGCAAAAATTTAAATATGTTTTCCCTCCACTATCATCATACAGAATATCATTTAATGAATTTCACAGAAAGAAGGGAAAAAATTCTTTGAGTAAATTATATATATTTTTTCAGAATGATAGCTAAAATGTCTCCTGTTAAAAATAAATAAAACAAAATGTATAACAAATTGGAAAACAGCAATATATTGAAAGATACAAAAGTCATTCTTTAATAATACTAGGCCAAATATGATGAAGGAGAAGAAAAACAATATCATGCCACAGGCAAAATTTTTACATTCACTGAGCCACTGATGATGACTGGAGACCAAGAAAAAAAATTATTATGCTCTGGACACTATTTACCCTCATTAAGCCATTCTGAATTTTTTTTAAAATGAAATTCTATTTTTTCATATGTAAAACAAGTTTTAAGTCAAAGACAAAAAAATGAGTAGAATTGTCTAAATACAAGGGTAAAAAGAGCCAATTAAAAACATAAGTTGATAGGACAAAGCAGCAGAATTTTGATATCACTGATGTTCTTGTATGATTATTTGAAATGAAATAATAAACAATCAGAAATAATTTATCAGAGGTTAGAATACAAAGTTCTAAACATATTGTTGATTTTAATAAAAATTTTAAATTTTTTGTTGGACTCAAATAAAATCATGGAAGAAAATGTTCAATAAAATACAACATCCTCAAAAAAGGCACAAAATGTATGGTGTATTGAAATAAGTAGAATCAAAATTATGATTTTTTATATTATTAGATTATAAGAGAAGCAACTCATTAGTTATAACAGTGATTAAATTACTGTCATAAATTTCACTTGTGATAGCAACAAACTAATGTTTGAGAAATGTGCTCAGCATTCTTCCAGATTAAATCCTGACAGACCCCTTCACAGATGAAAGGAAAATGAACATACATATATATTTATTTCATTGACTTTTAAAAGATTTGAAATGTAGAATATTGCAAGATAAAATGTGAAAAAAAAAATTGAATTTAAGATAAGGTTAAATTGATCACCATTATCTACAGGTTCTTCTTTACTTAATTTAACAATTAACAACATATAAAAAGCTGTACAATAATAAAGAATCTCAACAATTTAGAGCACTTTGGTTTATCACTTTCAAATACACAGAGAAAAAGATTTAATCCAGCTTGATGTTTAGGGTTTACATTAGTTAAAATGATCATTAAAATTTGTTTCTTATTTATATGCAAGATTAACACCTGATTGTAAAGTTATATAACGTCTACTGGAAATGAATGCCTACATTTTCAACAGTGGTCAGAAGACAAGGAGTTGGTTTATCAATTTCTATGCCATATCAGTATGAGCACATCAAAGCAACAACAGACTTTATGCCCTAAACCAGGAATCTTTAGTAGAAAGGAAACTCAAAACCATAAATTGCTAAGTTTACAATCGTCATCAAACAACTTACAAAAATCAGCATTCAACATTCAGATTTACATAAATAGAATTAACAACATCAAGCATGTACATATGGGTAGATATTGATAAATGTAAAAAAATAAAGAAATTATTACACATTTTGTAATATTTATTATTATTTTAAATTAAAGAACAAATACCTGCTAATAGTAAACCTATAAAAGCATCCAATATTAATAAAACTGGAAACATATACAGAAAAAATGTTTGTAGTAATATTAACTCTTACCAAAATTCTTTATTGCAATCCATACAGGACACAGATTGACAGTTTCTACATTGATAGGTATGATTTTCAACTTGATTTTTCTTTACAGATGTACCACACGCATTGCAAGTGAAGAACACCATTGTCTAAAACAGAGGGATGAAAAATTAAGTAAAACACAAATTTGAATAATCTACATAAATAGTTTGTATACCATTAGAAAATCAAACTACTGAATAGATTTTCTTCAAATTTTCTTGAAAAATATGATGAAGCATAAAAAAAAACATGCTAGTAAAGGTTCATGACAATTAATTAAAGTTAATTATTTACTAATTAAAAACTATGTTTCCATGTACAGAAAGAATTATTTCATTTCCAGTGTAGTCATTTATATTAAATGAAAATATTAAGAATATTTAAATATAAATAAAAAGAATATATAAAATATTCTTAATATTTTCAATCATATGTATTAGCCTTTGAGCCATAATGTTTAATCAATTTTGTATCATTCTTCAACAGTTATAATAAATTATGGGGAAAATTAGCTTTCAGCAGTTTTTAAAAATCATTTGGTACAATCTGTAATATTGTTGTTTGTTTATAATAATTGAATATAATAATAAATGAAAAAACTGTCTCCCATTTTCTTTAAAAACAAAATTGAAATCTAGTTTTTTCACCATTTTATAACTCATATTATGGGGCATATTTCCACACTATTATAATTTATAAAATATTTAAAATAATATTTTTTATAAAGATTTTCCAAAACAGTAAAAACTGGGTCAAACATCCCCACTTCAGGGAGGTTTGACCCACTTATTAAAAACAAAATAAAACAATGTTTAAAAATTAATAATGACATATTAACTACTTAATTAACTATTCCTCTTTAAAACATACAATTTAGAAATAGTTTATTTCGTCAACAGCATATAAACTGCATTCTGTGAAAGTTTTTTATAATCACCAAAGTCAAATTTAATTTTCAAAGCAACTCTTTTGGTTTTAACACATTTTTTTTTCTTAAATTAAAGCCCATTACTCTACCCAGACTTCAGGGCTTCACAAAGATAATTCTTTATGCCTATGTATAAATTCTTTCAACCAGTCATAATTAGTAGATTTGTTTGTTGACTGTCTTTGGAGTTAATCCATAATGTAACTAGGAAGCAACCTGTAAATATTCCTGTTTCCCCTATATCAGGGAATACTTGACAGGAGACATGATTAGCTTTAAGTTATATATTTCCATCTTCAAAGCCTTTATATTTATCCATATACCTCTTCCTAAAGTTTATTTTATATTTTTTTATCAATTTAATCCTCACTCAACGCTTTAACATTTTTATCTTTTTAAATGATGGACAGACAGCTGTTGGAATTAAGGTTGGGAATACCTTTCTTTTTTTAAATTTTATTCTGACTTATAGAAAAATGGCATAAACAAAAGACATTGTTTATTACCATTATTTTTTCATTAAACCTACTGAAGTGTTAATGAGGCCCAGGGATGAAGAGATATTTAGAAGTTCAGTAAACGCTAATGTAGCATTTTTTTCTTTTCATTGTTAAAGATTTTAATACCTATTTGCCCAATAATATCCAAGATATAATAGAATAAAGAGTAGCATATATGAATGGTACAATATTGCTTTGAAGAAAATTTTACATGCTTTCAGCATTTTAGGCACAGAATTTTCCAACTAAGATATAAATCTTGCAAACACAGAAATTATTAATTAAATAAATTTTTAATTAAGTTAGAAATATGTGAGATTTAACTTTAATTTAAAAATGTTAGCCCTTTAAAATTATAAAATGGGGAGGTTTGGCCTGGGTCAAACCACCCATATTTGCTATGGGTCAAACAGCCCCTTGCAGCCATTTTATTAAAAACGCAGAAAAGCACATATTAATAACCATTATTATTTCTATTTAAATGGATAGTCTTCCAGAGCATTATTTAAGGTAGCTTTATAAACCAAAATATTTTTATAAATTTAATATATAATTCCCACAAGTTCTTAGAAATGAAAAACCAAAAATTTACTTTTCTAAGCAAGAAATATGAAACAGGAAATAGCTTCTCTGTTTTTTCTGCAAATGTCTTAAAACTTTAGTATGGTATGCAGTTGATGATTATTGAGCTGCCATCTGGTATTTAATCTTTGAAATAAGTTTTTTAAAAAAGTTAAGGGAGGTGGGTCAAACCTCCCCTATGATCGAACATCCCCAGTATATGTGTGTGTATAAATCCATTCCCTTAACAAAACTATTCAAGATAGACAAAGCCCAACTACAATTGTAAAAGTTCTGAATAATTAACTTTTAATGCTAAGTGAAATTTGGTAAGTTTTCATGATCTCTAAAACTGTAAAAGGTATAAAATCATAAACTTATTACAACAGCAAATAAAAACGTGCTCACTTTTAATATCATAATTATGACTTAACATTATTTGAACAATCTTTAACACTGCTAAATTTCTTATGCCCCAGATGTGGACTTTGACATAAAGATTAACCAGATACAAATTGATTATAAAGTAGCCAAAAAGAAGAAAAAAATTGGAGTGAATACCATAAAAATGATTACATAGGGTCAGGTGGAGTAAAATGAAGTCTACAAGAAATGAACATTCATTGTCAAATTTTTTACTTCAAGGTATGCTGATTTTTTTAAGATCACTTATACATAATAAGCAGTTTTTCAACTAAATTTTTTGCTTTGGTAACATTCTTTCAATTTAAACTGGCAAATTTCTGATTTTATGTTTGGCTCTCTCTATGGAAACCCTAAAGTTTACTTTTCTCCAATTTTTTTGTGATTCAAAGTTTTGGCAAATTTGATGCTACAAAGATAACTCTTATTCCTAAGGAATATATTTCTGTATCTTGAAAAGTTGTATTAATTTTATTCTTTATTTTAGAGAAGTTTAACCATTTGAGGACAACTGTCACATGGCCATGGCAGCTTCTCGTAACGTTACTGCAGCCATCCTCAAAGGGTTAAGTAAAGTGGGATAAAATTTTCAGAGTTACAGGCTTAGCTATTAGAGTATTCCAAGACAATGTTTACCATGTTAAATGTTTCTTTTTATGAGAAACAGGGAGCATATGCATATATTTTGATAAAATTTAAACCATTTAAACCTGGATGAGGCAGGATTAGACACAGATTCCAGATACAGAGCTGTGTTCATTCTGAAGACATCGAATAATGCTTACATGAAGTAAAACAATGTTCACTGTTATTTTTTGCATTTCTGCTAATGGAAACAATATACCACCTTTTGCAATCTATAAGTGTGCATAAATGTTGCATGCTTCCTTCAACTTCAAAGGAAGTAGTAGAAACTCCCTCAATTTCAAAAGAAGTTGAATTTTCTGCAGTTTCAAAAGAAGCTGTTAGTTCTCCACTGAAAGAATTAAAATAAGCTATTCTTTTGACATTGTCACCTCCAAGACATCCAATAAAACGAAAATCGTCTTGAAGAATTCGAAGCAAAAAGAAAATGTGTTCAGGTAACAACAAATGAGGTACTGACAAAAGATATGATTGCTGTTGTACATCTTCAAGAAGAGCACAAAGTGTTTGAAATAAAGAAAGCACACAATTCTTCCAAAACTGTGAAAAAGAGATCTAGTGTTGCAATTCAGAAAAAAAGTCAAAGTGGAAGCACCCTAACACCTCCTTTGGATAAAAGGAGTTTTCTGCATATTGTTAGGTACAGGTGAAGTACTACAACGAAAAGTCAATTAAAACTTTTGTTAATCAAAATTTGTGAGCAGAAAATTGCCTACTTACAGTTGAACTTGGAGAGAAATACACATTTCCTGAAAATAATGATGTACATGAAGTTGAAACTAAACAGATCACCCAAATACTGGATGAACCACTGTTTGAAAGTGTGGGACATTACACTTTTAATTTCTAGTATTCAATTCTAATATTAAAATTATAAGTAAATGTGTTTAATAAAGGCTGTGTTATCTATTTTCCAGTTTATCTTATTGATATGATTTTTATGACTTATTTCATTTTTTACATCTATAATCATTTTACACCCATGGATTGTACATTTTCCCCACCTTAGTGTGGGGTAAAATGATCATACTAACAAGCCTAAAAAAGTAATGATTAAAAGTTTTATTTTTTAAAAAGGAAGAAAATAAAAAAGTGTAGCAACTCTTAGATAGTGTAATGCAAAATATCTGTAAAAAAATGTAATTTTATCTAATTTTAGGAGTGTAACTTAGCAAAGCTGAAAATAGTTAATTTTATGATCATTTTA
Source organism: Araneus ventricosus (assembly GCA_013235015.1). Taxonomy (NCBI): domain Eukaryota; kingdom Metazoa; phylum Arthropoda; class Arachnida; order Araneae; family Araneidae; genus Araneus; species Araneus ventricosus. The sequence continues at coordinate 14,616 of BGPR01036409.1, forward strand.
CTCCACCTGACCTTAGCTTTTAAAACCTTGATATCATTACATTTTACTGTTTTTCTTAATTTATTAAAGTGAGAAAAAGATACACAGTGCTTAGCAGAAATCTTAGCAAAAAATTTATTCTGAATACAGATATTTCTTTGGACTTTTTTCCACTATATATAAAAAAATTAAGTTACCTTAATGTACCCTAAGATATAAAATCTTGGGATAATGATAAGGTACAAAAAGAAGAACCTATAAGAAAAATGCTATTAATTTTCTAAATGCCGGTTATTTTCATATCAAGCCAATTTCAATGATATAAAGACGGCGATCATTTGATGAAAATGGGAAGATAAAGTTTGATTGTTTAAAAGACTTCAATGCATTTATAGTGGTTAAATTTATTAAGCATAAAATAATTCAACACAAAATGAATAAGCAATTGAATCGTGAAGTTTTTGGGTGAAGCTAGAATAAAGTCAGTAGTAGAGTAGTGTCAAGTAAAGCAAACATGACAGAAAATAAAAAATCTTAAAAATATTGGCAGTCAAAATTTTTGGGGTTGGGATTTATTTAAAGGAGACCTTTTGCTACAGAACAATTTAGAAAATACAGATTATGAAAATAAAAAGTGTAGAAGTTATAGATTGCACTACTAGAAGACAAAAACATACCAAACTGACAAAAATATAAATAATACGAAAAACTCACTTAATTTTTTTTTATACGAAACAGCACGTTTCAGCTTTACGGCTAAATAATAAACAAACAAAGGTACGGTTGCGGAGAAAAGAAACTCACAGTTGCGGGAGAAGAAAACTGGCATTTACACTATCCAGTATAGCAGTGGAAAATCACAGATAATGCTATTCATTGAAATAGGGTATTCTCTTATATCTTCAGTGAACATATGAGTTTGATTATGTTTTCGAAGAAATTATTTGCTTAGAAA
>BGPR01036410.1:794-15549 GCA_013235015.1 Araneus ventricosus
TTTTTTTTTTTTTTTTTTTTTTTTTTTTTTTTTCCCTTCCAAAAAAAAAATCATCCAGCAGCGCGTCTTGATTCTCGAATAATCCTTTTTTCAAGTGAAGGGATGTCACCCCTGTTCACACTCCGGCCTTGCGTCACAGAAAAAACAACGCCTGATTGGACACGCTTGTTGTCAGGTGCTATTTCAGAGTGACCTTATAGCCTCCCCCGCTCGTAATGAGGGGAGAAAGTGACCTTTTTCGTCCTCCTGCACGTAGGCACTCGACAATCTTGGACCAAGGAAATGAAGACATTTCTTGTAGCAGACAATACTACAATACTCTTTCAGGGTGGCCATCATTTTTGCTGTTTCAGTTTCCCTGACTTTTCCAGGTTTTATAAAAAATTTCCCTGAATTCAGCAGTTTAATTTCTTTTTTTACTTTGTGTTAACTTATGTTTGATATTAACTTTTTACATTACTTAATTTATTGTTTTACTTTATAGGAATGGAAAAAACACCTTCGTTAATTCTGACAAACCGAAAAGCACTATGTGTCAATTGTATATTGTCTAATTATAAAGTAATGACAAAATGGTATTGTGAATGTTGTTTCTTACATTTATGCAATCAAAAAACTGGCATTTCTTGTTTTAATGTTGAACACTTTTTGAAGAAACATCAAAAAAAACTGTAAATTAAATCAATAAAAGAATTTTAATGTAGAATTCAATTTTGGCCTTTTTTTAAATTAAGAATTTGATAATTTTTGAGAAACGTGTGGAAATTATTAAATATTATTGGTCACTAGAAGATTTGTGGCCGCCAACAATATCTGAGATCTGATTATTAACAATATTTACCTGTTGCTCAGATGATTTGAGGCAATGTATTTAAACTTTAAAAAGCATCCAGGATTTATTTCTGATTAATAATCATTATTAATATAGGGTCTTTCCATGTCAAATCAATACAGTTTTTGAACAAAATTTACCTCACCATCTCAGACTTTCCTGTAATTTGGCACTGGTGTACTATTGATATAGACTTGGAAAAATACCAAATTCCATCGAGATATGTGGACTCCTTTTTGAATTACAACAATGTGAATTTTCAAAAAATTGCCCAAAAACCACAAATGGGAAATATTTGAATTGCTCTAGGAGCTCTCCTAATTGAGCTGGGATTGGTGGCATTTTTCATGCTCTTTCCAGTGGTATATAAAATACTATAGGTTGGTTTTCAAAAAGTTTTTGTAAAAATTTTAATTTTAAATATTTCCAAAAGTACATATTTTAAAATTTTCAAATTAATTCCATGAATAGTTTGTGTTGTTGTAAATCACCTGCCAATATATAAATTTGGGATGATAATGGGTTAATTGTTAAAAAAAATTTTAAACTGAAGCTTGTTTTTCATTAATTCCCTGTATTGCACTGAATAATACAAAAAAACTAATATTTACACTTCCGTGAAAATCAATATGAATGCTAACCTGGAGAAAGAACACAGTAATTAGTCTAAAATAATTAAACCGTACATATTTGTACTTTGGCACAATACTTATTAGCTCATACTTTAAGAACTCTGTTTAAAAAAGCTTACAAACATTTCAAAGACAAGTTTCCTAGCATAAAAATAGGTTTCTCTAAATTTGCTGAGTTAAGACTGAAACATTGTGTTTTAGCAGTGTGTTTTGGTGAAGAAGAGGATTTGAACCTCGGTTCTTGATTTGTTATGACGTCATTCCAAGGATAGGAATGTTTAGTTATTGCATAAATATATATAGCACAATTGGAGTGATGTCTTATTATGATGAGTTATCATGATGATTATGTATGTATTATTGTGATGTTTTCTTTATGAACTCAAGTCGAGTTCATTTATCAGTTTTAAATGTTTTTAATAAAATTAATTAGTTTTTCAAAAACTTTGCTTAATTCTGTTGCCAGATTCTTCTAATACAATAGTCAAGGAATAAAATCATATATTACAGTTACAGTTCTTATAAAAAAATATCTTCATTTTGGTTTATTCTCAATGGGAAGACCCGACTTCACTGTCTAAAAAGGGGGGAGGGAGGTGATCACTGATATTGCAGTCCCATGCAACTTTGGTAATTTTTTTCTTGAAAATGGCATGAGACCCCATAGTTTTTTCTTTTCCATGTATTAGTACATATATTTAGCTACAAGATGGTACACTTTGTCTTTTTTGGCGATGGTGCTTTTTTGAGATAGGCCTAAATATAAAGATGTGGATTTTGCATTTTTCGAAAATTTCAACGGTTATATCTGCTAACAGCATCAATATCCCAGTAAAGTGCTAAGTCACATAGCTTGCCCTAATAGTGAACTTTCATATTCAGTAAAAAAAATATTGGGGGAAGGTTGCTTAACCAAGATTATAAGGGCAGAAAAATGGCAAAAACTGTATTTTTCACTAACTTTGTTACAACATAACACTGAAAAGAAACAATGCCCCATGGAAACAAGTGCATGTCTACAAGTAGGAAGTAGTATACTAATAGCATAGCAAAACAAAATTTTGGGATGTTGTTGCTTTCCTTAGATAAAGCACTTCAAACATACTCGCATTTCACTTTTAATGAAAAATGTAATGCACGACCTTGAACTTTGATATTTTCTACAGGGGAGAGAAAATTTTTTTAGGATCTCAAACTTGCACAGTATTCATTTTCCATAACCTACTTCAATATAAAAAATAAATCAGGCCAATCAAAAAATACAACTATCAAAATTTCATTTTTTGTCTGATTTTCAAAATAATGGCTCTTAAAAGTTACTATTTATTAACAACAGCACCTATACGAAATTTTAGAATTATAGGTTAATATCTTCTGCTGCCCCAACAGCACTGAATATTGGAAATTAAAGGCGAATTTTTAAATAAATACACGTTTTACTTATATCATTACAATGGGAATAGAAACTTGATTCAACCTTTGAAACATACAAAATTACAAAAGCACTATTTTTTGTAATCTTTTTTGGACTCAAATTGTGACATTTGTTTTATGGATTCTACGGTAGCTCTGATAAATCCATCCCTGTTCTGTGGTCCAACTCTTTTTCTGAAGGCTTCAGTGGCGAGTTTCACAATTCGCTCAACTGCTTGTGTGTGTGAAGGAAGTTGAATAAAGTCCCAGCCGTCCATTGGCACATCGTCCTGTATCATCTTTAGAATTTCATGACAACTGATATGTCTAAGAACTGTAGGCGGTGTGACATTAAAAGCTTGCCAGTCAATGAGATCTATGTAGTCTTTAGCTCGAAAGTTAACAGCAGGAATAACGAATCTAAGAACACAATTTCCTTCTGGGCCAGTTTCAGCATTTATGAATATGTATCCAATGTACTATTGGATGATTTTAGCAACCTTATTTTTCTGGGATGTGACGGCACAGTCGTGAACACTGGAGTATTTAATGGTGTAATTCGAAGGCTTGAATTGAAACTTCATCGACCAATCCAATGGATTATCTGCTTACTTCATTTCAACGAGTTTCCATTACGATGCCTATTTGAGTGCAAGTCTGCTGGGCCATCGTCTTACACCGGAGACATTGGACGAAACCTGAAAGGAGGCGAGAAGCTGCCACTTGTTGCTTTTAATATTAATGAATGTGAATTGCCAGGCATTGATCCCACCAACCTAAGTTGTGATCAGAAATGCTTATTAGAAATTTGCACAGTCATTAGTTGTGGAGATGGTTCTTCAGATCTAGCGAAGCGTCAACCAGGCATGGCGAATTTCTTCCGCTGGCTAACAACTGCAAATCGAATATTGAGGCTTTATATATCAACATCAGACCCATCAAATGAGTTGATAACTTTGGTTGTATTCATTCTAAAAGTTTACGTGCCCTCATGGTTCCGAATTAAGGTTCATAATTCCATCAAGGATGGTGCTAGACACTTGTGGCATTTCATCAGCTCTACTCGATACTTGCCCAAGAAGTACTGTGATATAATTGAATCAGTTATTTCTCGCAACGCTTGAAAACATGCTTTTGGCTATGTTAACTGATGAGAGATGCCATATTAGAACTCTTGCAGCTCGGCGAATTATCAAGGCAAGCGAAATTAGCCCAGATGGTAATTGTGTTCGTAGGTTCGTTATTAATGCTGTTAACTTTCAAGCTACAGACTACGTAGATCTCATTGACTGGCAAGCTTTTAATGTCACACCGCCTACAGTTCTCAGGCATATCAGTTCTCATGAACTTCTGAAGATGATACAGGACGATGTGCCAATGGACGGCTGGGATTTTATTAAATTTCCTTCACACACGCAAGCAGTTGAGCGAATTGTGAAACTCGCCACTGAAGTCTCCAGAAAAAGAGTTGAACCACAGAATAGGGATAGATTTATCAGAGCTACCGTAGAATCCATGAAACAAATATCATAATTTGAGTCCAAAAAAAATAGTGCTTTTGTAATTTTGCATGTTTCAAAGGTTGAATCAAGTTTCTATTCGCATTATAATGATATAAGTAAAACGTGTATTTATTTAAAAATTCGCCTTTAATTTCCAATATTCAGTGCCGTTGAGGCGGCAGAAGATATTAGCCAATAATTCTAAAATTTTGTAAAGGTGTTGTTGTTAATAAATAGTAACTTTTAAGCACTACTGCACCGATCGACGAAATATGTGATTTTTTATTAATTTTTTAATTTTAACCGTTTTTAGTCCAATTTTCACAACTTTCTGCCCATTGAGGCGACAGAAGATATCAATTCAGAGTTATAAGATTTTACACACTTTTTAATGATGGGTATTCGCAACTTTTCCACACTACCGAAAAAAGATCCAAGAAATTTCAACTTTTTCGGTCCGCCCTAATATATATATACAGTGATACCTCGAGATACGAGTTTAATTCGTTCCGTAACCTTGCTCGTATCTCAAAGCAATTTTCCCCATTGAAATTAATTAAAATGCCATTATGTTAATCCGTTCGAGCCCCAAAAATGCTACCCTTAATTGTTATTGTTACGTGTTTTTGAATAAGAAAAATGTATTTGTAAATGACAAATATTGTATGAAAACATAATAAAAGAGAATGTAAAGCAAAAAAAAAAACTGGTTTTATAAAGTGTACATACACCGTACCGTTCCTCGTATCTCAAATGTCGCTCGTATTTCAAAACAAAACTTCGCTGCTCGACAGCGCTCGTATCTCAAATAACTCGTATGTCAGGGCACTCGTATCTCGAGGTACCACTGTATATATATATATTAGTGTGTCTAAAAAAAACCTACAAAAAACAAAAAAACTTAGCAAAACATTGCTCCTGGTGTTTTTCCAATCCCTTTTGGTCCTAATAAAGAGTATATAAAGTTTCAGCCCTCTAAGTTAACAGTAGGGTTTGCCTGTAAAGCCCTAAAAATTGAAAAAAAGCTCTTAAATTGTAAGGATTGAATATCTAAAAATATAAAGAATAAGGATGAATATCCAACAAAGACAAAAATCAATAGAAGCGATTTAGTTAGCATGTGCAAGTGCAGCAGCATCCAGGAAAAAATTGCGAAGTAGAAAATAAATAAAAATACTAATAAAGGGAATTTTAATTGTGGAAGAGTAAGAATTTGTGTATCAACTTATTAATTGCAGTAGAAAAAGAACTAGACAAAAGAATGTTTGCCTTAGCCAAAAAAATAATAATATCAAGACAAATAATTTGACATATTCTTACCCTTTCCCTACTATTTAAATTTCACAAAATTCCTTTAAAATTCAGATTTGTGGCACAGGCAGTTACAATTTTTATTTTGGAAAATTCTTCATTATTCTCAAAATCATTCTAAAAAAAATTGAGAAAGAAGAAAACATTATAATTAGTAGTAACATTGGGAAATTCTGAACTTTTTTAAAGATAATAAAATTCATAGCATCAACACTTTTGACTTTGAGAATCTTTTCTCCAGCCTCCCACCTGAAAATTTTAACTGAAGCATACATTAATTTATATGACTTATACTTTAATTCTAATTTCATAGATAAAAATAGATGGGGCTAGAAATTTGCAATATTAACATTTGTGAAAATTATGCCTTCAATGGAATCGGCTACTACTGACAATTGTGTGGTCTTCTGATGGATACTAGTTTCTCTAGTGCACTGGCAAATGTTTTTCTTCATACGTTTGAGAGAAAATTCATAAAAAATAATCTCATTTCTGCCTATTAATTTATTGATGACCTGATTGTATTTGACTTTGACAACCTTGACAATTTAATTAACTGCTATCCGGAAGAACTTAAATTGAATAAAACCAATGATAATAGCAACAATTGTAATTATTTAGATCTAGTAATTAAAATTTTAGTTTCAGGAATTTGGATTGGTATCTATGACAAAAGAAATTACTTTAATTTTAGAGCTATTTCTCTCTGTCATTATCATACCAATCTCAACCTAAATGTCAATGCAATTAGGGTCTAAAATATTGAGCAAATATTTGTAATTTGTCGAGAGGATCTTTATTTGATCTTAATTTAGATGCTAGTTCGCGTGTATTTGTATTATCGAATAGTTTTTTGAATTCTCCTAGGATGAATAAGATGTCATTTACGGATTCTGTTTTTTCTTGCAGTGTTTCATTATTCATTTCGTTATTAGTTATATTTGGGTTGGAATCAGCTGTTAAATTATCGTTTGAGTTAGCTCGGGCGGCATCGACAAAAAATAAATTTTTATTTGCAAATCGGAAGTTTTTGACAATTTTCTTTGGGAAATTTTTACAGCCTCGCCAAGAAGCGAGGTGCCCTTCTTGATTACAGTTTATGCATTTGGGGGTTTTAATTCTACCTTCAGCGTTTAACTCAAAAGTCTTATCGCACTGCAAATGTGAATGATTTTCACCACATTTCAGGCATCTAGATTTTAAGTTGCATGTAGCGGCCGTATGGTGGTGCAGGTTACAATTGAAGCACTGGAGGGCTCCAGTGCGTCGTTGAAATCTTTCAATTCTAACTTTGAAGTAAAGAATTTCATCAACAGTCCAAATTTTCTTATTTTCTTGGGAATTAGTTAAAGTAATTTGGAATAATGCGTCCCCCTCCCGTTTTCTTATATAAAAAAAAGTACAGTGCCAAGCTGATCCTTTATTGCTCTAATTTCTGTGTCAAAGTACCAAGCACTTTCAATCAGCAAGGCAGAGACTGAAATTTTAATTTCTTGCGCCAAGACTGATTAGTCACTGTTCAGAAACTCGCCAAGCGATCCAGCAACCCATTGTATACGCCCACTGATCTGTAGTTAGCCAATTGAGAACCTTTGACACTTCTGATTGGACACCGAGGTTTCGCAGAAAATAGAGTTGGTATTGCCCTAACACCCCCAAGGGATAATTAATCAAATGAGACAGGGTTCGAACGAATGTCTTTGTGCAGGACAGACAGTCAGTCGCGCCTGGATAGTAAAATTTGGAGAGTCAGTTGCACGCTTATTGTTACAAAGCCATAAATGGCAGAAGTGAAATTGACCAAGGGAGTAAAAGGGGGTTTCGGATCCTTTTCTACAAAAGAGCGGAAGACTAAAGAAACAATTTTCAATTTCAAGACTCAACGGGGTCTAAGAAAAGTAAGGTTAGACAATTACGGGTGATTCAAACCTGCACGTGCGTTTCTTCTAAAAGGGGAAAGTATACAAAAGTAAAAGTGGAGAGAAAAAGGTCGGGTTCTAAAAAAAAGGGATTGTTTAAAGTTACAAGAAAAGCCAGAAGTCTGAAAGTGCAAAGGGAAAAAAAACACTTTGTGTCATTTAAACAATGCATTAAAACAAAGAATTAAAATTTAAGTGTCTTAACGTAATTAAAGGAAATAAAACTTGCCGAAATAAAATAATAATTAAAATAATCAACACCACAATATGTGCGCGCATCTGTTTACTTTGTAACGTGTTTGCACTCTACGCCAGTTACTGTAGTTCACAATAACAGCTTAAAAATTTACTAAAAGGTTAAAGAAGGATATAAAAATGAATGAAATTAGTTAAAATCTACAATTTTATTTGACAGTTTAACACGTGACATTAAGAAAAAAATTAAATTCTCACAGTAGTTAATTGTTCAAATAACTTGTAAAAATTCCAATAACTGTCAAATTTCATGTCATCGCTCTAACTACTTTAGATTCCATTCAAAACTGACTTCTTAAAGCAAAGGTATTTTTTCCTATTTTCTTCAACAGATTGAAGTAGATTTTGAGTCTGTTCTTCATTTTTTGGTTATCGATTGACTGAAATCTTACATTTGTTTTACCTGTCGTTTGGGTGTGCCATTTACTACTTTTAAGTTCTTGATAAAGGTTTTCTCTTCTTTGAACCTGAAATCTTCTTCCCAGGCCTGAGGATTTTTTTTTTTTTTCAACCATTCTCCATTTTGGTTCAACAGATGACCTCGGTTTAACAAATTGATGCAGTTTTGTGGTATGATTTAAAATGTTTACACCAGTGGGAAGTGATTTTTTATTAACTTTGTGTATTTCAATTTCATTAAGGATGCTGCAAACTTCTTTTCAGGATCTGGCACTTTCTTAGAAAATAAAGAAAATGTTACTGCTTCTGTCAAATACCACAAATGGCTACTGAAAGTTAAAAGGGCAAATCAGACAACCTCAGGTTCGTATTTCTCATGATGTTCAGGGATTGCGACACATTCTCTGCAGTCAGTGACTACATGGAATGTGTCGAGATTAATGTAATAGTGTTGAAAGAAACTCTCCTCGTGGAGTTGATTGGCAAATGCCTGGGGTATTTCACAAAGCCAGGTGAATATATGCAATATTTTACTTTGCAAACATGTATGCTTTTAATAAAAAACTATAATATGATAATGGTAAAATACAAAAACTGCATGAAATATGTTGGTACAACGATTTGATTTTCTTTTTAAAGATTTGGTGGAATGCCGAAAATTCTGCAGATGCTGCTGTAAATGATCTGATGCTTTGGCAGTCCCAGAACATCTATGAGAAATACGAACATGGGGTTGACAGACTTGGCCTTTTAGCTTTCAGTAGACATTTGAGGTAATTTGACAGAAGAAGCGGTATCATTTTCTTTATTTTCTAAGAAAGTGTCTGACTTTGAAAACAAGAAAATTGCAGTATCCTTAATGAAATTCAGAGTTAAGGAAAAATCACCCAGTTTTCCCTGTTTTAAATCATACCATGAAATTATATCAATTGGTTGGACCAAAGTCATGGTTAATTTTTCATCTGTAGAATGAAGATGGAGCCTGGTTGAAAAACAATCATCAGGCCTGAGAAGAAGATTTCAGGTTGGAAGAAATGAGAGCTTTTATCAAAAACTTAAGAGTAGTAAATGACACAGCTGAATGAGGGGTTAAATTAATGGAAGATTTCAGTCAACTGATAACCAAAAATGAAAAACCGGTCTGTTGAAGAAAGTGGGAAAAACTCATTTCTTTAAGAAATCAGTTTTAATGAAATTTAAAGTGATGACATGAGACTATTTGACAATTATTGGAATTTTTACAAGTTATTTGGACAATTATCGACTGTGAGTATTAAATTTTTTTTTTTTTATGTTACGTGTTAAACTGTCAAATAAAAGTGTAAATTTTAACTTATTTCATTGTAATTTTAACTTAATTTAATTGTAAATTTATTATTTAATCGTAGTTTTTAACTTATTTCATTCATTTTTATATCCTTTTTTAACATTTTAGTAAATTTTTAAGCTGTTATTGTGAACATATAGTAAATATGTATATACGTCGTATAGTGTTTCCTAAAAGCAACAGCGTAGAATTAGAGTATATTTTCATCATTTCATTCTTTTTATTTTTTCTCAAGTCATAAGCGGATAAGGGTGCATTTAATATTTATTTGTGATTAAATTCTAAGTAAACATGTTTATAGGAACACGTATAGACCATTAATACATTAGTAACCACGAAAATTTTCTAAAAACATTCTAAACATTTTACAATTTAAGAGCTTTTTTCAATTTTTAGGACTTTCCAAGCAAAACCCTACTGTTAACTTAGAAGTCTGAAACTTCATATACTTTCTATTAGGACTAAAAGGAATGGGAAAAACACTAGGGTGGCAATGTTTTTTAAAAGATGTTTTTTAGACACCCTAATATATATATCTGCCAATTTAACATGGCATTTTTGTTGTGCATTCACATAAACTTGCTTTAAATCTAGTCTTTATTATAATATCCCTTTATTTTATGAAAAAAGTGTGATATATTGAGTACTGTATAAAATGTTCTTATCTTTTCTGTGTAATGATGGGTGGAATGGGGTTTTTATTTTTTTGTTGTTCTTTCAATGTGTTTTATATATATATATATCCTCAGTGCAACTGTATGTGTTATACTTAGAACCTCAAATAGAGATTTAAATTAATTAGTTAAATATCTGTAGTTATTAAATAGTTAAATCAATTAGTTAAATTACTGTATCCGATAGAACTAGTTAAATATAGTTATGCTGTAAAGTTATTTTTAATATTCATGAACTAATTTTTATTTTATTATAATGCGTGCTGCTTGTTTTACACTTCCTAATTTACTCCACTGTGCAATTCTTATTGTTTTCTTTATAGGAATAAAAGAAAAGAGATTACAAGAACACTGTTCTCAAAATGTTAAAAATAAAAAAGTTCGAAGACTTGGACAAGCAAAAATGGAATTACATGAGGCGACTGAATTAAATTGCTGGAAAATTTGTAACTTTTGTGGATCTAAAACAATGTGGCAGTGTATTACATGTGCTAAAATATTATGTCACAACAATGAAACTTTAAATTGTTTCAAGATAATTCACCTAAGACATTTAAAGATTAAAAAACCACCGAAAAACAGCCATAAATAGTTTCTTGTTTTACAATACAAGAACATGTCGCATGTATTATGGCTAATTATTTTGTTTTTGTCACCTATTGATTCCGAAAACTAATGATCTGTAATTCTTTGTTGTAATAAATATATTTGAGCCTTTTTTGTAATATATTTTAATAAGATTAAACTTTTGTAATATATTATTTTTTCTGCTAAGATGGGACGCCTCATTACCTTGCATTTTAACTTTAATATGAAGTTGTATAAGTCTTGTCTCCTGAGATTAGAGAAATTTTTATTAGTAGGGGAAAAATGACAGTTTCATTGCAGGGGGATCACCGGATTTTATGATTTGAAATTCCCGCGCTTTTTCAAACGCCATCTATTGGGAAGATGTTTAACTAAAGAAATTCCCGCGCTTTTTCAAACGCCATCTGTTGAGAAGATGTTTAACTAAAGATTTTTAAATTAGAAAAAGTTTTTTCGTGTGCTGCCATCTAGTGTCAATAATATTTTTAAATATGATATATATAATTAATTTCTCATGTTTTTATTTCATTATGTATAAGGGTGGATTCGAACTCGACAAAAGATAATCATGGTTGACCGATTTTCACGTTTCTTAACCGTTCAGCCACGAATATCTACATAGAAGAGCTTAAGTTATGTTATAAATCTATTTTAGAACTTAAAGTTTCGAACGCCATCTATCGAGAAGATTTTTAAAAAAATTTGAAAAAAGGGTTTCATTCCCCTGATAAGATATATATAATTAAATGATTGCATTAAAATAATTTATTTATCGTCATGCCTTCGTTAGAAGAAGTTGCTAGTGGGGTGTGTGTTTATATTTGCGTTGGTTTATTATTTTTCGGAATTTATATTTTTTTTCTGAAAGTGAAAAATTCAGTGTTGATTTTGTATTGCGTTTAAACGATACTGGAAACATTTCAATTACATTCTAGGAATGCGTATTCAAATTATTCTTGTCCTGTTATAATGAGCGAAGCGTATCAGGATCCCAAATACGTTGCAAGTTATGGCGGTGTCAATAGTTTATACCGTGCTGGCGAAGGTCGAGTCTCCAAGAAAGTGATCCAGAAATGGCTTCAAGGGGTTAATGCCTACACACTGCATAAACCCGTTCGAAAGAAATTTCCAACGAATCGAGTGATTGTCCGTGCAATTGATCAACAGTGGCAAGCAGATCTCGCAGACTTAATTAGTATTAAAAAGTATAATAAGGGTTATCGTTACATCCTTACATGTATAGATATTCTATCGAAACATGCCTGGGTCGTTCCTCTCAAGCGAAAGAGAGAAGTGGATATAATCAATGCATTTAAAGTTATATTTAAAGAACGTCGTCCTCAATATCTGCAAACAGACCAGGGAACCGAATTCAAAAATGAAAAGTTCCAGCAATTTCTGAAAGAAAATAATGTTAAATTTTTTACAACTTTTAATGCTACAAAAGCTTCGGTGGTTGAAAGGTTCAATCGAACATTAAAAACAAAAATGTTTAAATATTTCAAGTTTAAAAATACTCATAATTACATTGATGTATTAGATCAGTTAGTGTATAGTTATAATCATACTTACCATTCGAGCATTAAGAGAGCCCCTGTGGAAGTGAATTCAGAAAACGAACGAGATGTTTGGTTGACATTATATGGAAACATGGAGAATGTTGAAAGAAAACCATGTGCTTTTAAGGAAGGTGATACTGTGCGTATTTCTAAAGCGAAACTGACTTTTGAAAAAGGTTATGAAACAAATTGGACTGAAGAACTATTCACAGTGAGTGAATGTGTGAAAAGAAATCCTCTAGTGTATCGAGTGAAAGATTTATAAGGAGAGGATATTCAAGGAACATTTTATGCTCAAGAATTACAAAAGGTAGAAAAGAACAACCATTTCCCGATTGAAAAAATTTTAAGAAAACGTATCAAGAATATTTCGAGTAAATATTTTGTAAAATTCAAAGGTTATCCAAAAAAGTTTAATTCGTGGGTGGCAGCGAGTGATATGATTTCGATATAAATACAGGTGCTTCAACTATCAACCTCACAGTCGTGAAAATGAGTTTCTATATTACATGTCCCTCCGATGGGAGTTTAGACTTTCATCCTGAGAATACACTTTCTCATTATTTTACGAAATTACCAAGTCCTGTTGATTTGACAGGCGAATGGGAAGTTGGATTAGTCGAATTTATATATCCTAGAATGTGGAACAATGTCACAAATGATTCAAATTAATATGAATATAATTTAGGGAACGGTGTGATAAAGAGTGGACGCATTGCCTGTGCGGTTATTATGAGAGATATTATATGTGCTTTCTTCCTTCGGTTGGGACCATTCCCAACGTTTCAAAACTGTAATAAATATCGAGAAAAATGATGAAGTCGAAAATTAGGGTCAATTTTTTCCCCAGCCAATGAATATGAATACTTCGCATGAGGAAGCCTCCTCTCGTATTTTTAAAACCTTACAGCTCATGATAATGTGACCACTAAAATTCATCATGTGTGCTTTCTTCCTTCGGTTGGGACCAATACCAACGTTTCAAAACTGTAATAAATATCGAGAAAAATGAGGAATCCGAAAATTAGAATAAATTTATTCCACGGGCAATGAATATGAATACTTCGCATGAGGAAGGAAGATAAAAATGGCAATCATGCAGACTCGATAAAAAGAATTTTGTATAAATAAAAAAAAAAACATCGAACACAAGCGAAGGTCAAACGAAGGTTCATTAGCCTTGGCCTCTGTACTAATAGAAGAGTTCGAGAAGTTCGCAAGACAGGAAGGTGTTCGAATGCCGCTTAACTCATTTGAAAGGCAAAGTAGTAAAATCATTCTTAGTTTTTTTTCCCGCTCGCTTTCGGCAATCAGAGTAAAACTATCCTTTTCACACGTTATTTATTACTTATGCCTGTGTCTTTGCGACTCTTTCGAGCGTGCATCCTTGGTATAGCAATGAATTTAATCATGTCATGGAAGTGACAGTTTTTATTCTTAATTTTGCTTTGCTTTCAGAATAATAATAATAAGACTTCATTCAGTGCTGTCTAGACATATTCTCTTATCAATGCATTTTTTTTTTCTACCGATGTCTTTTTTACATCCTGGGCAATAAGGAAGCTTTGTCATTTGTGTCCGTTTCCATGTTTGACCATTTCCTAAGAATGGTTGCCTTTTTTTCCGTATTTTTTTTCTTGACAGAATTCTATGAGAAAACAATCATAAAATTCATTTTTAAGAATCGTCTGTCAATTAATTTATTTTTACTGCACAGACATGTTTTGACTATGCATTACTTAGGGGCTGTCCATAAATGATGTCACACTTTTTTTCAATATTTTTGACTCCCCTCCCCCCGTTGTCACAAAGTGTCACACTTCACCATACCCCCTCCCCCCCTTGTCACATATCACACTATATTGCATAAACATATACTTGCAGTTCAGAAAAAAAGCACCACGTTATAGATATATTATATTTCACATTTTATTTTTAAACTTTAACTATGTGTTTTAATGACATTTGTGAGGAGAGGGAGGTTTTCTTCTAATTGTAAAGAATTTCTGCGACCCCCTGACACCGACCGGTACGCACGTGTGGAAGAGCTGTCCTGCTTCGGGAACGTCAACCGTCCCGGCTGCATATAGGCATACTGTACCCTAGTAGAGCACCATTGTAACTTTCGAGGGTTCTGATTGGACAAGCGAATCTGACGTCACTCTTCTGAACATCGCTTCAGCAGTGAGACATTCGTATCTTGTTTATAGTTCATAGAACTTTAAATACTAATTTTTTCTCCAAAATATTGCCTGAATTTGTTTTCAGAAGGGGAATCTTTCTTCTTCTTGATTTAATGTCGTTAGATTTGCTTTAAATTCTTTCTTTGTGAATATACTGTCAT
>BGPR01036411.1:0-15548 GCA_013235015.1 Araneus ventricosus
AATGGATGATACCTAAATCTAAACACTTGTTCCCTAACTGTAAACACTTGGCGCTTTCTCTTAAGGGATTTCATACGCCAAGTTTACATCGTTGCAACATAATATACCGATCTAACGGCCCAAATATTTAACCCTTTCCGTCTCAAGGTATTAAAATTGTTGAAATGAAATGAGAAATCATGAATTTATTTAGTTTATTGTCTAGTGATAGAATTTACAAATTTTTTTAACTTGCCTCTCTTCCGCAAGGAGGCGTCGTTTCCCTTTGGGTCACCCCCTCATGAGGACCACACCGAGGACAGTCATCTTGATACGTTCAAAAAATAATGTTGAAACTTACACGAAATCATAAATTAATACTTCAAGGTTACTGGAGGAAAATAGTCAAGTGAATTTGCTAAAATTGCAATCGTCAAGAACTCAAAAAATTCCCATCTCCGAATCAAGAGATTGAGGCATTTTAAATATATAATTAATTCTATAAAAAAGCGATATTTCATTATTCTGCCATCTATATTCCGAAAAGAGAACGATTTCCTACCTTTTCCTGCAATTTTTTGGGTTTCAAAGTAGAAAGGTTTTTTTTTTTAGAAAATTTTAAACTTGGGTTGTTGGGTGTTCCTTTCAATGGAACACTGAGCCGCAACGGGTTAACCCCTAGGCTCCCAGACGGCGCTACCTTCGCGCACGCCGTGAACTCAGATTTGCCCCCTTTCTGCATTGGAGCCTTATCATTGTGCAAGGAAAAGTTACGCATGGTTTAAAAAGTTAGGACTCCATATTATCCATAGAATGCTTCTAAATGCGAATGTGTTTTATAATATCTATCATTCAAACAAACCAGGACTAAAAGATTTCACTCTATTAGCCTGTGATGAAATTCTTGCAAAACATGTTGATAATTATGCAAAATTGAAAGACGATTTCAACACTAAAAATACACCTGACAAACTTCAGGTACTCGTTGATAATATCTTGGAAGGTTCAAGAAGAATGCGAAATAGATGTTGGGCGTGTTATAACATAAATGAAAAAACCAAACGGACTATTCATTCATGTAATGCATGTCAAAAATAGTTTTGTACCCGTGAACACTTTGAGCAATATCATGAAACTTTGTAGTTTAACAATTCTTATAACCCAGTCTAGAGAATATATGTATGTATTTCAATCCCAATACAGTACATTTCATTGTCTGATGTCTCTTCTTTGGTTACATGTGGTTTTATACTATTATATATCATGTATTTACTAGAGGATACATGGATTTTATCAATGTACTTTAGTGGATATATGGGAGATTCAACATCAGAAGCAGCGATTCCTGTGGCTGCTGAAACCTGGGGAACCCCTTACACTATGCTACAAGTTGCCTGTTTACAACATCATACCACCTAACAAAACCGTCAGCTGACCTAGAACCACTTTGGTGGAAAAGAGTCATGAACAACGACAATTCTAGGGCGAAAATCAGAAAACTCATCCACTTCATCGCGGAAAACGAAACAATCTTATTTCCAAAAGATGGCGACAACAACTAGCCACAGACCCAAGTAACCCTATGTACTCATATTCTGTCTTCTTCCATACACAGGGCACGACCCTCTCAAATTCAACAACACAACGACCTGAAAGACTGAACTTAAAAAAAATATTATATTCTTTTGTATTAAATGTCCTTTTTTTGTTATCTTTTTATAGAAATTGTATTTTTTTTTTTTACTCTGGCTTTTTTCAATAAAGTCTCACGCATACCCAACCAACCGACAGGGAGCCGTCTTGGCTCCGAGTTCGGGGTATGCTGTGGTGTTAAGTGGATATATAGGAGCCAAGGGGTTAATAGAATTGAAGTGATGATACCGGCCCAATCTAAGAGTCGGTCCAAATTTTATGACTTTCCCCTAATTGAATGCTAAATCAGATCGATTTTAAATATAAATAACTAAACAAATATTTAAAATGAATTATAAATCAGGTATCATAATATTTATCAGGTATTATAATTAATAATACTATTTTATAATCTTTTTCTAATTCCTAATTCCCCCCTTCTTCTTTCTAGCTTGGTAAATACCTACACGCGAAAACTCTGTAAATGTTGTTTCCCAGTTAAAGTGATTTTGCTGCACAAAAAGCAGTAAAACCCCGCCAGACGACTTCACAAAATAAAGAAAGTACATTTGTTGACTTTCGTTCTAAGAACAAATCTGTAGAGTAAAGTTGAAACTCTAAACGGAAAGTAGACAAAGAAATTTGAAAGTATATCTGAAACTCCTTTCACAACACTACTCCTTACCGACATCTTGATATAACATATAAAGAGAAGAATGACGAATGAAGTACTTGTGCACATAATATGAAATGGTATTCTGCAATTAAAATACATTGCATCAAATGCGTTTTGCTGAGCGTAATTCTTTGTGGCTTGAGAAAGATTCTTTGTGGCTTGTGTTTTTTGTAGGTTTTTGATCATGCACTCTGTAAATGGAGTCTTCTCTGTAGTGTGCTTTCATTGATTAAATAATTCTCGTTTAACTGTATATTTTCCTTATCCTTCCTAAAAGTTGTCGACTTATGAATGATTTTTTTTAATTGAAGAGGGAAAAGGCGGTATTGGTTAAAGACAAATAATAGAAGTACAAGTTGCATTAGAAGTTACAATAGCCACCCGATTTTTCCAGAAGACAATTTCAAATGCAAAGACAAAAATTTATAACAACGATGTGTCTGTGTAACTGCAGAAGTATTAATATTTGTGAACAAAACAAATTAAATTAGTTACTCGTCAATCCGATAATCAGGAAGTGCAGTGTATGTACGTAAAATTATTAAGTTTTAGGACAAAACCATCTTCTGAAAAGTAAAATCACCTCGAATGGGGTGAATTCGCGTGATGTCATAGTCACATGGCAAACAGAACTGTTGTACTGACTTCATTACGAACACCATAAAAGCAGGACAACACCAGGTCAATTTTTTACTCTCTTAGTTACTGGACGATCACCTACGAGGAGACACACATGGGCACTGAACAGAACGCCGTCTCTTACCCCCGTATCCATCAGAATTTTGGAGGCAAGTAATTTCACTCACTGGAGACACAATCTTAAGCCGCCAGGACGCGCTCGGGCATCGGGCGCGTCGGGCCTCGTAGTCCCGGGGTACTGTTTTTTCAACAAAACGCACAGAAAATTACATTTACTTTAATAGGAAACATTTGCTGCACTAGTGAACAGAATATGAAATATTAATAAAATAATTTTCATATAAATCTCTTCTGGGAAGCGCATTAAATTAAAGAAAATTGATGAACACTTGTATTTCCAAGGTATTTATGAAAATGTTGGCTTTCCCGGCCAAAATTACCTGAATTCTCCTGAAAATAAGTAATAATGCATCATCTGTCTCGTCGATAGCATTTCCAAGACTTTTGAACCGGTATACAACTTTTGCTTCACCAAAGTTTTCGGGTAGTTGTATGATGTTGTGTGTAAAAAGTTCTCATATTTTTGCAAGGTTCTACTTCACACCATTTGGTTAATTCTATCAATCTTACTGTTTACTACACCATTTCCTAACGCCAGCCTTCTTCTAAATAATCGGTGGACTCACAATATTTCATTACTTGTCTAATTCCTTTTCAAAATTCGACATATGATCTCTAACTAATTCAACAGCAACAATTTCATTATTTTCTTCGTTAATCGATTTTTAATTAGTTGATTTTCTGCTAAAAGCTTTTCTTATCTTTACATCTCATATTTGTAGTTCGAATAGCGATAAATTGTCGCGATCCATCCGTTCTATTTATTAATCCTACATAGAAACACGAGCGCGCATCGGGCTTCGGAAGCCTGACCTTCTGTGTTCTGAGATAACAAATGAGAGGAAATTCTTGAAATACCTGTGATCAGCAAGTAAGCGATCTTGAATGCAGCTACTGTGAATCTGGAGTTTTTTTCGTTCAGGGGTTAATTTTCTGTAATAAATCCTTGCAGACACCGGGCCTCGCAGGCCCGATGCGCGTCTCCGAGGGTTAAAGATATTTCGCACAAGTTCTGGAAGGAGGTGTTGGTTGTTGTTTTTCATTTTTTTCGAGGGGGGTGGGGGGGCAGGTCGGGTCATTTGGAGCTTGTTGCTTGAGTTTCGCTGGAAGGCTAGAGAGATCGGAAGATATCTCTGTTTTGACTGAAGAATCCTACGATTTTTTTGCCTGGAAACGAGGCTATTGGTAAATCTTTTCAGGTATTCTTGTTCGAAATTTGGCGCTAGCCTCCTATGCCAAGACACTATGATGGCACACTCCGTGGCATAGTTAAGTGCTGTGCTAACACGTGGTCACAACACAAACGCTACATGCACAATGAATAGGATTAAACATTATTTCGAACGAAACAAGAATTTACGAGGAAAAGGTTATCGCTGGTAGTCATCCATCACCCTAAGCGGTTTCCCTCTCAACTGACGAACAGTCTTTGGAGTTCCTAGAGTTTTTGTTCGCCAGATGGCGCAGTTGTTCCCCTGTGCACACTATTTAACATCCATCTGCATACACGTTAGGGTGGATCGAAAAATCAAAGTTTGGATAAAATAATCGGCATAGGGTGCAAAAGTTGTCTTTTAAGTGTATTAGAATATATGCAAAATTTTTTCAACTTTGTTTAATATCTTCCGGTGCCCCAAAACGCTTAAATATTTGCAAAAAAACATTTTTTATGCAAATTTCGAATTAAAAATCAAAAATTAAAAATGTGTTAAAGAAACGATTTTACAAGGAGAAACGTAGAGGAGAGGGCGAATGAATGATAAAAAATACCAACAAAAATTGGAAAATTATCGTACTGAAAAAATATCGTGCTTGTTCGATATCACATTTTGTAAGTGTACAAATTTCGATAAATGTAAATTTCAAGAAGACATGAACATTTCACTTGCTAAGTGATTATTTATAAAAGATCGAATATTAGAAAGGAAAATGGTTATTGGAGAAGTGGAAGTAATTGCTAATGAAAAAAAGAGAAAAGAAAAAAAGAAAACAGATGGAAGACAAAAGAATAAAACGTAAAATGGTTAAAACTGATGCTGCTTATGCTCAATCAAAGGAGTTGCTTGAGCTCAACACTATGTCTTCGTCCTTGTATACAGATACGGATGTAATTACCTTGGAATTTCAATCATAAAATCGTTTAGATTTTCTTACCTTAGCAATGGAATGTGATCGATACGGAGTTTCAGATAGAACAGCTACTTTATTTGCCAGTGCTGTTCTACAAGACATTGGAATTGTACACGAAGGCGAGGCTTCGCATGTGGTAGATCGCAATAAAATTCGTAGACAGCGTAAAAAGCTTTAAAATGCAGTTTCAAAGTCTACTAAGTTAACAGTGTCTTTGTCTCTTTTAACCGGATTATATTTCGATGGGATAAAAGACAACACAAAAGTGCTAATTAAGAAGGACACAAACTACTACTCAAAGACCACGAAAGAGGAGCATTACACTCTTGTAAACGAACCTAACTGTGTACTGTGTATATCGGACATGTTACTGCTGCAACAGGAGGAGCTAAAGCCATAAAAGAATCAATACTCAATTTTTTGGAACACATAGTATGCGATTAAATGGGCTAACAGTATTTGGAGGCGATGGAACAAATGTTAATACTGGGCACAAGGGAGGTATTATTCGCTTGATGGAACTTGCCTTAATAGACCATTACAATGGTGAATTTGTTTGCTTCAAACAAATGAGTTACCCCTCCGTCATCTTCTAAATTCTTTGGATGGGCAACAGCTGGTCGAATTTTGTCGACCACTTCGTAAAGCAATCAAAACCTACGAGGAACTACCTGTAGCTCCTTTTTCTTCAATAAATGTGGAGAATATGTCACATAATATAGATAGAATGGTTCTCAGCAATGATCAGCAATATCTATATGATATTTGCCTAGCGATATCACGTGGTGAATGTTATTCTGACCTGGCATTAAGAAAGCCTGGTCCAGTTGTTCACTCAAGGTGTCTAACAATTGCAGGTAGAATTTTAAGGTTGTATGTGGTTACAGAAAAAATATCTGACAATCGTATTATTCTTGCAACATATATTATGAAGGTATACGCAACCTGTATGGTTCCATGTCAAGACAAATCCCTCCATAACAGAAGGAGCGCTGCATATTTGGAGACTTATTTCATTTTTTAGATATCTGGAACCCAATTTAAGAAATATAGTACACACTTTTATTCAACAAAATAGCTTCTTTTGTCATCCAGAAAATTTGCTATTGTCAATTCTCACAAATAACAGAGAGAATATAAGGTCTTTAGCACTACGAAAACTAATTTGTGCTAGATATGAAAACAGAGGATTATCAGAATAAGAATTTTTCAAGTACCAAAAATAGATTTTAAAGCAAAGGATCTTTTTGCACTTATTAACTGGCAACGAGTTGGACATTTGAACCACCTCTTTTCATGAATGTGCCATTTAAATAAATAGAGAACATGGTAAAAGTTAGACAGAGGAATGGTCAAAATATCCATGCCATACCCAAGCTGTAGAAAGGTGTTTTCTCATAGTGTTTGAAGCGTCGGAAAGTGTATATGGAGAATAGAAGAGAAACGGCTTCATATTGAATAGGATAAAATCAAGAAGTCTTATCAAGCATTATAATACAAAAAGGATTACATCCTTTAGAAATATGTAAATCTTCAAATTAATAGAATTAAAAAAAATCTATGATTAAGTTCACTTTTTATAAGTTATGTGATTTATTGCTTTGACTATTAAATTTATACTTCATGTATTATTATAAAATTATAATTATTTATAAGTTTACACTTTAATACTTGAATAATCTGCCAATTTTTCATTAATTCACAATTTTTAATAGATATTTGTAAAAATGTCAATTTTTATCTTTTGGGGGGCTTTCAGGCCACCAGAAGATATGAATGAACTTTAATAATAATAAAAAAGCGCAAATTAATATACCCAAAACAAAACTTTCTTACCCGGCGCTAAAGGAAATTTTGAAAATATTTTTTTATAATTTTCCCCCCAAAAATGTCATTTTTAACTATTTTTGGAGCACTTGGGGCACTGGAAGATATGAATGGATTTAAATAAAAAAATATATGTAAACTAATATACCTAAGACACAACTTTTCCACCCCATGCCAAAAATAATTTCAAAACAAAACAAAAAAAATTGTAAATTTTCATAAAAAATTCAATTGTTAACTATTTTTGAGGCGCTTGGGGCACCGGAAGATATGAATGAATTTCAATAAAAAAAAATTATATAAACTAATATACTTAAGACACAACTTTCCCGCCCCATGCCAAAAAGAATTTCAAAAAAAAAAATTTTTTTCCTATACTTTTCGATCCACCCTAATACACGTCCTTTCTCCTTCTGCAAGATGTACAACAGATTCTGTAATAACACTGATGTGATATAATTGATCATCGTCATATTAAAATTAATTTAATTAATTAACGGTCGATAATGTTTTCTTCTCGACTTTCTAGTATGCTAATAAACTACAGGGAATTTTGTGATTCGTCGCACAATAGAGAAAGGTGAATATGAATTTTGGGCGCTCTTCTTCTCACCAAAGTTTTATGCAGATCTACCACTTCAGTGACGAGACCACATAGGAAGTTTCATTCATGAAGGTGTGGCGTTCTTGAGTTATCAGTGCCACATGCACACAAATGTGCAGACCGACAGACGGTCAACCCATTAAGGATTTCATCAAAATTTGATAAAGTTTCTACAATTCTGAGGAGAAAGCTATAATTAAAATTTCATTTATCTATCTGATTGTGAGAAGTTATAGTCTCCATATCCACAAGGACTAACAGACAGGCAGACTTTACTTAAAGATTTTTTTTTCAAATTTGATAGAAATCTACAGTTTTAATGTAAAGAAATCATACCAAATTTCAACTTTCTAGCTTGCTTCGTTTTTGAGTTGTCGTATCCAGAGACAGACAGACATAATTACAAAAATGTCTTTTTTGAACTGATGGTGGTCTGAAACGGTGGTTCATCAAACATCTCGAGGTCGAATTTTTCGACGAGTGAAATGATTTCTCCTTGTTTACTATCTCGTATACGAAGTATACAAAGAGAAAGTATTGTAATCGTCAAAAAATTCGACCTCGAGATTTTGACGAATCTCCACGTTTTAGACCTCCCTGAGTCCGAAAACATAATTTTGGAATTATGTCTGTCTGTGTGTCTGTGAACACGATAACTTGAAAACTATTAGAGCTACGGGGATGAAATTTGGTATGTGATCTTTACACATAATTTGTAGGTCTCTGTCAAATTTTGGACGAAATCCGTCTACGGGAAGTCTGCCTGTCTGTTTGTCCGCGGTCATGCGAACACTATAACTCAAAAACTTGAATAGCTAGATGGATAAAATTTCGTACACAGTTTTATCATCATGAATGTAGGTCGGTATAAAATTTTGGGCCAAATCCGACAAAGGTTTGACTGTCTGTAGGTCTGTATAATCGCATACTTGTTTTACTTAAGTTAGTATGGTTGGCGTTTGACCTTGGCGGTCTACGAAGGAAATTGTAGCGAGCCGCAAACACGCGCTTCGGAAATTATGGCAACCCGAATCGAAACTTCGTTCTGACATTCTCCAGATGGAAGATATGATAAAATCTTGCGTGATATCTGTAGTAAGATTTCTTACTCAAAAACGTTAAATTAAGTTGTGGTACCTCAGCGCGTGTAAAAATTGAGAACATACGCAATTCTTTTTGTAAAATATTAATTTTCAGGAATTCATGAATTTGATATGTTTCATTGTAAATCACCAATCATAATTTATTTTTCTCAAAATAACTAGGCCTTGGGTAAATACCCCAAGAATATTTACCCACTGGGTGTTTACTCACGCCACATTACTGGTCGTATGCGAGGAAGTTTCGGGGCGGTCACTCCCGCTGGTATACTTCGTATACGAGATAAGAATTATCAAATTATGCATAAATATTATTTAGTTATTATTTATAACTGAACAAGCGGTACCCCTCGTGCACCACAAATGCACAACACGGAGCTTACAGAAGTAAGTATACAAAACAATTCATTCCATTAACAAAACATTTCCTAACGAAGACAATATAGGATAAAAGTACAGAAGAATATAAAAATATATTGAAAACAAACAATAATAATGCACCATAATTAAATGAAAAAGATATGACGGAGTAAAATAATAATAATAATAATATCATGCTGAATTTCATCAAAGATTGAAGAACAAAATTTCTATGATAAAAAAAATCAATATTTTACAAAAGTATACAAGAATAAAAGGTACAAAATGCCTAAAAGGAAGGAATGAAAATATACAAATGAATTAATAGGGATTTAAAAAATGGGGGGAATAAAAAATCAATCGGGAAAGAAAAAACAAAGAAATTAAAACAAAAATAATTAAGGGGGCATACGACTCTTTAACCTCGGAAAAATGGGGGGAAACTGTCGAATTCGATACATTATATCTCTGAAACAATGCAATTCACAAACTCACTTTGTTTTCTAGAAAAATTTCTATTTCTGTTCTTTCTCTTATAGTACACACATTTTCAAACTTTTATATTGGTATGTATGTATATGGGAGAGTAATAAATATGGGTATAATTTTTGGAGAAAAAAAGAGATAGTCACCTTGCGCGCATGATTACGGATAAAATATTGGTCTAAACACAATATTTTGTGTATCTGAGTGATTAAAAGAGTCTGTTTAAGAAACTGAACCACAATTTATTAACATTTACATTTAATTTCTATTTTATATACCAATTTAAAATAAAATGATAAAAATAGTTCCAATTTCAACTTTTCTTAACCCAAAAAAATCAATCTTCTTTGTAGAAAATATGTGCAAAAATTATGGTTCAATTTTTAGAACACAGGACAATACATATTCGGTAAAAATTTTATGTAAAAATATTCAATAGTTCTTGAAATATTGTGAGCGCAATATAAAAAAAAACACATTTTGAGATATAGCTCTTTAAAGATATGGCCACTTTCAGTGTTTACGTGGAACAGCTCATACATTTTACTTCTTAATTTTCATAATTATGGTAATTTTTAAAAGCGGATTGTTTTAAATTGCTGAGAAAAGACTGGGAAATAATATATATTTTTTTCATAAAATCGAAAATTTTCTAGGTTTAACAGTCATATGTCCCATTGAAATAATATTGAGCGAAACGGGTTTGCATCAAGTTACGTATGAATATTCACATTTAGTTGAAGTAAGAATATCCTTTCATTCATGAGGGCTTCGGAGTCTGCATTCCGTACCCTGAATTATATGATATAACTACCAATACTTAATAATAATGAATTAATGTCTCTAAGCTTTTCTCTCTGAGTTCTGCTGTGATGTTGCAATGAAATGAAAGCCTGGATCTGATCAAAGCTCGTTTTCGTCCAGCACAATGACAGTCGAATGTTCCGAAAATACTTCTGATTAATTGATGTTAGCCATTTATTCAAAATTCGTATTATACGCGGAATTTCGTAGGCGTAGCAATCATTCTAGATACCAGATAATTGATGCTGCTCGCTCGAAATATCAGCTTTCATCAGAGCTTAAACTTATCAATGCGTGTTGGAGATTCACTCAATGGGTTTTCTTCCAATTTTACTCACAAAAGCCTTTGAAGCATAGTTTATAGTTCAATTAACGCCCCATTTTAAAGCAAATCGAGAGCTATTTTGGGACGGACCTCAACATTTTGATCCGCGGTCATATGACGAAGACGATATCTAAACTGGCATTCCCCCTCCAAATTTCTTCATCACCCCAGTTCCTCCGCATCTTTTTGCTTTACACCCTGTAGGGTAGGCTGAGTCGGGGTCGGTTGTGTATGCACCACAGCAGCGGAAGGACATTTGGCGTGCAAACGTGCAACAGGGCCATATACGTGCAACAGGCCCATATACACGTCAGAACTTCAGCTGAATCGGGTTTCGAACCTGGCCAGAAGCCGAGAAGTTACCACTGAGCCATCGCGGCCACCTTTGAAGCATAAGGAAGGGTTTAGTTAAGGTTTCGGGACAATTCCTTGAACAGTTAATTTTTATTAATTAAAAAATATATTTCCACGTATAGAGTGTTGCCATTACGAAAATACTTTAGATACTTTATATTATTTCTTTTATGTGTTTAAGAGTTACCCTTCAAAATTCCCGATTAAATCTTGTATTTCTATGAAAAAATTACGCTTTTGGCGGTGTTTAAAAATCGTTTGTCATTTATCTAGGAGCTACGAAATTTAAAAATATTCTCATTTGAATTAGAAATAAAATTTCAGACGATTGAAGGATTTTGCGTATTGTATTTTTTGCATTAAAAACATTATACATTTTTTTTTCAAGAAATGCCGTTATTGACGTGCACCTGTCGATTGCATGCAGTCGGCAACAGGTGATGTGATACATGATAACTGTTGGCTTTGTTATGTTTCAAGTACTTCAAATTTTTCTGCAAAAACAGGGAAGAACTGGCATTTGAGTTAACAACATTTTTTCATACGGAACATATTCTCTTTCGGATTAAAAAGAAACTGTCTACATGGCAATATGTATGTGCATTTTGCATTTTTGTTACTTAATGTTAATCATCAAAATCACTCAACCATCAACTCTGTTAGGATCATAAACATAATATGATATACCAGATCTTGGTTTCACAAACATTTTTCCTTTATTGCTATTAAAGGAAGTGAGTACTTCTAAAATATGCTTTCTTTCTTCTTTTCTTCTTCTTAAAATATGATATGATAAACATGTCCGGCGTAAATAATTCGAATCGAAATCGGTCTTTTATGCAAATAAAATGACATATAAATTTCGCGTTAAAAATATATTATTTTAAAGATACTCTGTAGGATATTTTAATTATAAGTAATTATGAGTTAATAATAAGTGACAGTTAATGATAAGTATAATTAATAGTATACTTATAGTAACTATTATTAACATTATTATTGATATACAGGGTGTTCTGTTAATGAACCGATACACTCAGAGGGTTGCTAGTAGACATCAAGAGGAACAAAAATTGCAATGGAACAGGGTGTCACAAACCACATTGATAGGGTGACAATCGTGAAAAACGCATGCAGGTTTCGACGTCACGCTGGAACGACAAAAAGTACAATAATAACTACAAAAAGATTAATTTGAATAATTATTACAAGAGTTGTTGTAAGTGCGCAGTTTACAACGACGTAGAAACGATTCCCGGACGCGCTCGAAGATACCAGGTATGCTTTTGATGTCTGTCGCAGCGACGACGATCCGTGCTATGAGATCCTCCGGTGCGTCCACAGGCGTCGCATAAACGAGTAAGTTAAGGTGAGCCCATAAGAAAAAGTCACACGGATTAAGATCTGGCTAACGTGGAGGCCAAGCAATGGGCCCCGCGCGTCCAATCCTCCTCCTTGGATATGCCATGCGTTTTTCGCGATTTTCACCCTCTTAACGTGGTTTGCGACATCATGTTGCATTGCAATTTCTTTTCCTCTTGATGTCTACTAACAACTCTCTGAGTTTGTCGGTCCATATACTGGACACCCTGTTTTGAAGCATAATGAAGGGTACAGTGATGGTTCATGACTGTTAATCTAATAGTTAATTTTTTATTCATAAAAGACAAAAACATTTCCTTCCCAGGTAACGCCTGGTACATCCGCTAGTGTGTAATTAAATCGAAAATGTTTCTTTTAAAGCTTGATTTCGGTAATTGTTGTATCAATAGGTCTTTTATTATGGCTTTATCTGCTGTACCAGGAAACGCTTAAGATTTCCCTGGCTAGGTGTTTCACTCAATTGTCATATTCAGCTACCTCATGTGTGATGGGCAGTTCGATTGTTAGTTTCACGACTTCCAACGATGGTCGTCGCGCGAAGTGAACTGGACGCTAAAATGTAAATAATTAACATTTTTGAACAGATGGTTTGAAACAATTTTTAACATTGAAAATAACTATATTTTGTTTGAATTCATCGGCAACAGATAAATATTTTTGTACAAAGAATGTAAATACAGTCAAACTTTCATATCTCGAAATAAATGACATCTCGAAAAAAAATTGTCCTCTGCATTTCCATCGAAATTCTCATTATATTTCCCATAGTTATCTCGAAATTTGTTTTTCAAAACCCTTGATATGTCGAAATTTTTCTCCCAGAAATAAGTTTCAGTTGACATTTTCCTCGTGGCAGTTATTGGCAATAGAACCAGTTTGAGAGTGATTTCGTTTCATTCTTTACCCCTTTTTCGTGTAAAAGCAATGAATAGGATATTGGCTTGGGAGGAGAAACGGGAAGTGGGGTTGTGCGGGCGAGAGGCTGTTATCTTGTCACCAACGGGAGAAATTCCTGTGTGCTTCTTCTTTATTGTGGAACATGTGCACTTTAATGAGAGGGGTGTGTTCTTACATTTCGTAGCTGACCAGTGTAGAATAAAAAAGTGTTCGTAAACATTTGTAGATTTAATTTCTCCGACTTCTTGAGAATGGCTGTTGAAAAGCGTAAATTGAGCGTGTTATTGGTCGAAGATAAAATAAAAGTGTTGAAGTTTTTGGATGAAAACAAACTAAAAAAGAAAGTCGAAATTGCTGCTTACTTTAAATCCCTTACAGCACTCTTTCAACAATAATAAAAAACCGTGAAACAATCGAAAAAACTATGATGCCGGAAACAGGAAGAAAATGAAAATTCGGAATTCGAACTATCCTAAGTTGAAGAATGTGTACGAAAATGGTTTGTCCAAGGCCATGATCAAAACCTTCCTGTGAGTGTATTGATGTTGCAGCAAAAAGCAGAGGATTTTGCAAAAGAAATGGACTCGAACAGTGAATTTAAAGCAAGTAATGGTTAGCTGGAAAATTCTAAGAAAAGGCACAGCATTGTTTTTCGGAAATTTTGCGGTGAAAGTGCATCGGTAGATGCATCTTCATGTGAAGAGTGGCTTTCAAAACTTCCTTCTCTTTTAAAGGATTACAAAGCTGATTATGTATTTAACGCAGATGAGACTGGATTCTTCTTCCAGTATTTGCCGAACAAAACAGCTGCATTTAAAGGTGGAGAATGCCACTGTGACAAACAGATTAAGCTTCTGTGCTCTTGGCAGCTAATCAAAGTGATAAAGAAAACTTTCCTCCTCTTATGATAGGACGATCCAAAAAGACGAGGTGCTTTGCTAAACTTAAGTCATTTACAATGATGTAGGACTTCGAAATTGCAGCCATTCGACCAGGGGATAATCCGGAGCTTCAAAGTTGGTTATAGAGCTCAAATTGTGAGAAGATTCGACTCCTGGATAGTATCGGTGAAGGTAAACCTTATGAATCTATCAACATCTTGCAGTCAATGCGAATGGCTGATTATGAATGGAGAAATGTCACAGAAACAACAATAAAAAATTGTTTCATCAAAGCAGGATTTTCCGAGAATAAAACTTCTACTAAAACAGAGGACGTTGATTCCATTAAGCACTCAATAGGAGAAGGAGAAATTAATTCAGAACAGTGGGCATCGTTACAAAAGGATTGTAACACCAAAATTTCATTTGAAGATTTCTTGGATGTAGACAACGAACTACAAACTTGCGGCACTATTATAGATAAAGAGATTGTTGAGAACATAAATACGAAATTTCTGACGAAGAAAACGAAGAATTGGATCAAAAAGAGCGCGAAAAAGTTACCGTGAAAGAAGCCGAGAAGGCAGTGGAATTGCTTCGGAGCTTTCTTGAATCAATTGAAAATATTGGAGCTGAATCATTTGGTGCCTTTGCTACTTTAGAAAAAACTCTGCAGTTGCAAAAAGATTCTGTGAGACGGCAAACTTCAATTAAGGACTTTTTCTTTCGAAACCACTAAATTTTTTTCTGTAAAGAATTAGATGTTATTAAGTCAAAACAGGTACGCATGTATAACACAATTTTGAAATTATTAAAGCATTGAGAAGAGTAATTTGTTAATTTTTTGCAGAGTGTGAAGATTTTTCTGATGAATCATATTTTTAGCCGCAAAAGGTAGTTTCAGGGACTATTTTTGAAATTTTGTCTAAACCTTGATAACTCGTAAACTCTTTATCTCGAATTTTTTTCTCTTCCCCAGAAATTCGAGATATCGAGGTGGTACTGTAGATTAGTTCAGATTTCTCTATCGCCATTAAAGGTTGCGTTTTTATTGTGGCCTTTTCTTCCTTGAAAATGAATATTGTTTTGATAATTATTGTTCAAAAAAAAAAAAAGGATCCCATTCTCTCGAATTGCTCTCGACACGTGGGAATTGAGGGAGACGTGAACTTTTCGATTTAATCGACGTTACATTTAAATTTGTTTGGATACAGCTAGTTTTATTTGGTATTAGAAAGAGTTAAGAACTTAGCTGATTTAATTAGTGATTATGCATCCAATGGAGTCGGAGTCTAGTCATGGTCACGTTAAGCATGTGTGACAAATAAGCCTCTCCAATTTAATTTTGTAT
>BGPR01036412.1:0-15548 GCA_013235015.1 Araneus ventricosus
AATGGATGATACCTAAATCTAAACACTTGTTCCCTAACTGTAAACACTTGGCGCTTTCTCTTAAGGGATTTCATACGCCAAGTTTACATCGTTGCAACATAATATACCGATCTAACGGCCCAAATATTTAACCCTTTCCGTCTCAAGGTATTAAAATTGTTGAAATGAAATGAGAAATCATGAATTTATTTAGTTTATTGTCTAGTGATAGAATTTACAAA
The DNA here is from genome assembly GCA_013235015.1 of Araneus ventricosus. Lineage (NCBI taxonomy): Eukaryota > Metazoa > Arthropoda > Arachnida > Araneae > Araneidae > Araneus > Araneus ventricosus. The sequence goes on from BGPR01036412.1 coordinate 222, forward strand.
TTTTTTTAACTTGCCTCTCTTCCGCAAGGAGGCGTCGTTTCCCTTTGGGTCACCCCCTCATGAGGACCACACCGAGGACAGTCATCTTGATACGTTCAAAAAATAATGTTGAAACTTACACGAAATCATAAATTAATACTTCAAGGTTACTGGAGGAAAATAGTCAAGTGAATTTGCTAAAATTGCAATCGTCAAGAACTCAAAAAATTCCCATCTCCGAATCAAGAGATTGAGGCATTTTAAATATATAATTAATTCTATAAAAAAGCGATATTTCATTATTCTGCCATCTATATTCCGAAAAGAGAACGATTTCCTACCTTTTCCTGCAATTTTTTGGGTTTCAAAGTAGAAAGGTTTTTTTTTTTAGAAAATTTTAAACTTGGGTTGTTGGGTGTTCCTTTCAATGGAACACTGAGCCGCAACGGGTTAACCCCTAGGCTCCCAGACGGCGCTACCTTCGCGCACGCCGTGAACTCAGATTTGCCCCCTTTCTGCATTGGAGCCTTATCATTGTGCAAGGAAAAGTTACGCATGGTTTAAAAAGTTAGGACTCCATATTATCCATAGAATGCTTCTAAATGCGAATGTGTTTTATAATATCTATCATTCAAACAAACCAGGACTAAAAGATTTCACTCTATTAGCCTGTGATGAAATTCTTGCAAAACATGTTGATAATTATGCAAAATTGAAAGACGATTTCAACACTAAAAATACACCTGACAAACTTCAGGTACTCGTTGATAATATCTTGGAAGGTTCAAGAAGAATGCGAAATAGATGTTGGGCGTGTTATAACATAAATGAAAAAACCAAACGGACTATTCATTCATGTAATGCATGTCAAAAATAGTTTTGTACCCGTGAACACTTTGAGCAATATCATGAAACTTTGTAGTTTAACAATTCTTATAACCCAGTCTAGAGAATATATGTATGTATTTCAATCCCAATACAGTACATTTCATTGTCTGATGTCTCTTCTTTGGTTACATGTGGTTTTATACTATTATATATCATGTATTTACTAGAGGATACATGGATTTTATCAATGTACTTTAGTGGATATATGGGAGATTCAACATCAGAAGCAGCGATTCCTGTGGCTGCTGAAACCTGGGGAACCCCTTACACTATGCTACAAGTTGCCTGTTTACAACATCATACCACCTAACAAAACCGTCAGCTGACCTAGAACCACTTTGGTGGAAAAGAGTCATGAACAACGACAATTCTAGGGCGAAAATCAGAAAACTCATCCACTTCATCGCGGAAAACGAAACAATCTTATTTCCAAAAGATGGCGACAACAACTAGCCACAGACCCAAGTAACCCTATGTACTCATATTCTGTCTTCTTCCATACACAGGGCACGACCCTCTCAAATTCAACAACACAACGACCTGAAAGACTGAACTTAAAAAAAATATTATATTCTTTTGTATTAAATGTCCTTTTTTTGTTATCTTTTTATAGAAATTGTATTTTTTTTTTTTACTCTGGCTTTTTTCAATAAAGTCTCACGCATACCCAACCAACCGACAGGGAGCCGTCTTGGCTCCGAGTTCGGGGTATGCTGTGGTGTTAAGTGGATATATAGGAGCCAAGGGGTTAATAGAATTGAAGTGATGATACCGGCCCAATCTAAGAGTCGGTCCAAATTTTATGACTTTCCCCTAATTGAATGCTAAATCAGATCGATTTTAAATATAAATAACTAAACAAATATTTAAAATGAATTATAAATCAGGTATCATAATATTTATCAGGTATTATAATTAATAATACTATTTTATAATCTTTTTCTAATTCCTAATTCCCCCCTTCTTCTTTCTAGCTTGGTAAATACCTACACGCGAAAACTCTGTAAATGTTGTTTCCCAGTTAAAGTGATTTTGCTGCACAAAAAGCAGTAAAACCCCGCCAGACGACTTCACAAAATAAAGAAAGTACATTTGTTGACTTTCGTTCTAAGAACAAATCTGTAGAGTAAAGTTGAAACTCTAAACGGAAAGTAGACAAAGAAATTTGAAAGTATATCTGAAACTCCTTTCACAACACTACTCCTTACCGACATCTTGATATAACATATAAAGAGAAGAATGACGAATGAAGTACTTGTGCACATAATATGAAATGGTATTCTGCAATTAAAATACATTGCATCAAATGCGTTTTGCTGAGCGTAATTCTTTGTGGCTTGAGAAAGATTCTTTGTGGCTTGTGTTTTTTGTAGGTTTTTGATCATGCACTCTGTAAATGGAGTCTTCTCTGTAGTGTGCTTTCATTGATTAAATAATTCTCGTTTAACTGTATATTTTCCTTATCCTTCCTAAAAGTTGTCGACTTATGAATGATTTTTTTTAATTGAAGAGGGAAAAGGCGGTATTGGTTAAAGACAAATAATAGAAGTACAAGTTGCATTAGAAGTTACAATAGCCACCCGATTTTTCCAGAAGACAATTTCAAATGCAAAGACAAAAATTTATAACAACGATGTGTCTGTGTAACTGCAGAAGTATTAATATTTGTGAACAAAACAAATTAAATTAGTTACTCGTCAATCCGATAATCAGGAAGTGCAGTGTATGTACGTAAAATTATTAAGTTTTAGGACAAAACCATCTTCTGAAAAGTAAAATCACCTCGAATGGGGTGAATTCGCGTGATGTCATAGTCACATGGCAAACAGAACTGTTGTACTGACTTCATTACGAACACCATAAAAGCAGGACAACACCAGGTCAATTTTTTACTCTCTTAGTTACTGGACGATCACCTACGAGGAGACACACATGGGCACTGAACAGAACGCCGTCTCTTACCCCCGTATCCATCAGAATTTTGGAGGCAAGTAATTTCACTCACTGGAGACACAATCTTAAGCCGCCAGGACGCGCTCGGGCATCGGGCGCGTCGGGCCTCGTAGTCCCGGGGTACTGTTTTTTCAACAAAACGCACAGAAAATTACATTTACTTTAATAGGAAACATTTGCTGCACTAGTGAACAGAATATGAAATATTAATAAAATAATTTTCATATAAATCTCTTCTGGGAAGCGCATTAAATTAAAGAAAATTGATGAACACTTGTATTTCCAAGGTATTTATGAAAATGTTGGCTTTCCCGGCCAAAATTACCTGAATTCTCCTGAAAATAAGTAATAATGCATCATCTGTCTCGTCGATAGCATTTCCAAGACTTTTGAACCGGTATACAACTTTTGCTTCACCAAAGTTTTCGGGTAGTTGTATGATGTTGTGTGTAAAAAGTTCTCATATTTTTGCAAGGTTCTACTTCACACCATTTGGTTAATTCTATCAATCTTACTGTTTACTACACCATTTCCTAACGCCAGCCTTCTTCTAAATAATCGGTGGACTCACAATATTTCATTACTTGTCTAATTCCTTTTCAAAATTCGACATATGATCTCTAACTAATTCAACAGCAACAATTTCATTATTTTCTTCGTTAATCGATTTTTAATTAGTTGATTTTCTGCTAAAAGCTTTTCTTATCTTTACATCTCATATTTGTAGTTCGAATAGCGATAAATTGTCGCGATCCATCCGTTCTATTTATTAATCCTACATAGAAACACGAGCGCGCATCGGGCTTCGGAAGCCTGACCTTCTGTGTTCTGAGATAACAAATGAGAGGAAATTCTTGAAATACCTGTGATCAGCAAGTAAGCGATCTTGAATGCAGCTACTGTGAATCTGGAGTTTTTTTCGTTCAGGGGTTAATTTTCTGTAATAAATCCTTGCAGACACCGGGCCTCGCAGGCCCGATGCGCGTCTCCGAGGGTTAAAGATATTTCGCACAAGTTCTGGAAGGAGGTGTTGGTTGTTGTTTTTCATTTTTTTCGAGGGGGGTGGGGGGGCAGGTCGGGTCATTTGGAGCTTGTTGCTTGAGTTTCGCTGGAAGGCTAGAGAGATCGGAAGATATCTCTGTTTTGACTGAAGAATCCTACGATTTTTTTGCCTGGAAACGAGGCTATTGGTAAATCTTTTCAGGTATTCTTGTTCGAAATTTGGCGCTAGCCTCCTATGCCAAGACACTATGATGGCACACTCCGTGGCATAGTTAAGTGCTGTGCTAACACGTGGTCACAACACAAACGCTACATGCACAATGAATAGGATTAAACATTATTTCGAACGAAACAAGAATTTACGAGGAAAAGGTTATCGCTGGTAGTCATCCATCACCCTAAGCGGTTTCCCTCTCAACTGACGAACAGTCTTTGGAGTTCCTAGAGTTTTTGTTCGCCAGATGGCGCAGTTGTTCCCCTGTGCACACTATTTAACATCCATCTGCATACACGTTAGGGTGGATCGAAAAATCAAAGTTTGGATAAAATAATCGGCATAGGGTGCAAAAGTTGTCTTTTAAGTGTATTAGAATATATGCAAAATTTTTTCAACTTTGTTTAATATCTTCCGGTGCCCCAAAACGCTTAAATATTTGCAAAAAAACATTTTTTATGCAAATTTCGAATTAAAAATCAAAAATTAAAAATGTGTTAAAGAAACGATTTTACAAGGAGAAACGTAGAGGAGAGGGCGAATGAATGATAAAAAATACCAACAAAAATTGGAAAATTATCGTACTGAAAAAATATCGTGCTTGTTCGATATCACATTTTGTAAGTGTACAAATTTCGATAAATGTAAATTTCAAGAAGACATGAACATTTCACTTGCTAAGTGATTATTTATAAAAGATCGAATATTAGAAAGGAAAATGGTTATTGGAGAAGTGGAAGTAATTGCTAATGAAAAAAAGAGAAAAGAAAAAAAGAAAACAGATGGAAGACAAAAGAATAAAACGTAAAATGGTTAAAACTGATGCTGCTTATGCTCAATCAAAGGAGTTGCTTGAGCTCAACACTATGTCTTCGTCCTTGTATACAGATACGGATGTAATTACCTTGGAATTTCAATCATAAAATCGTTTAGATTTTCTTACCTTAGCAATGGAATGTGATCGATACGGAGTTTCAGATAGAACAGCTACTTTATTTGCCAGTGCTGTTCTACAAGACATTGGAATTGTACACGAAGGCGAGGCTTCGCATGTGGTAGATCGCAATAAAATTCGTAGACAGCGTAAAAAGCTTTAAAATGCAGTTTCAAAGTCTACTAAGTTAACAGTGTCTTTGTCTCTTTTAACCGGATTATATTTCGATGGGATAAAAGACAACACAAAAGTGCTAATTAAGAAGGACACAAACTACTACTCAAAGACCACGAAAGAGGAGCATTACACTCTTGTAAACGAACCTAACTGTGTACTGTGTATATCGGACATGTTACTGCTGCAACAGGAGGAGCTAAAGCCATAAAAGAATCAATACTCAATTTTTTGGAACACATAGTATGCGATTAAATGGGCTAACAGTATTTGGAGGCGATGGAACAAATGTTAATACTGGGCACAAGGGAGGTATTATTCGCTTGATGGAACTTGCCTTAATAGACCATTACAATGGTGAATTTGTTTGCTTCAAACAAATGAGTTACCCCTCCGTCATCTTCTAAATTCTTTGGATGGGCAACAGCTGGTCGAATTTTGTCGACCACTTCGTAAAGCAATCAAAACCTACGAGGAACTACCTGTAGCTCCTTTTTCTTCAATAAATGTGGAGAATATGTCACATAATATAGATAGAATGGTTCTCAGCAATGATCAGCAATATCTATATGATATTTGCCTAGCGATATCACGTGGTGAATGTTATTCTGACCTGGCATTAAGAAAGCCTGGTCCAGTTGTTCACTCAAGGTGTCTAACAATTGCAGGTAGAATTTTAAGGTTGTATGTGGTTACAGAAAAAATATCTGACAATCGTATTATTCTTGCAACATATATTATGAAGGTATACGCAACCTGTATGGTTCCATGTCAAGACAAATCCCTCCATAACAGAAGGAGCGCTGCATATTTGGAGACTTATTTCATTTTTTAGATATCTGGAACCCAATTTAAGAAATATAGTACACACTTTTATTCAACAAAATAGCTTCTTTTGTCATCCAGAAAATTTGCTATTGTCAATTCTCACAAATAACAGAGAGAATATAAGGTCTTTAGCACTACGAAAACTAATTTGTGCTAGATATGAAAACAGAGGATTATCAGAATAAGAATTTTTCAAGTACCAAAAATAGATTTTAAAGCAAAGGATCTTTTTGCACTTATTAACTGGCAACGAGTTGGACATTTGAACCACCTCTTTTCATGAATGTGCCATTTAAATAAATAGAGAACATGGTAAAAGTTAGACAGAGGAATGGTCAAAATATCCATGCCATACCCAAGCTGTAGAAAGGTGTTTTCTCATAGTGTTTGAAGCGTCGGAAAGTGTATATGGAGAATAGAAGAGAAACGGCTTCATATTGAATAGGATAAAATCAAGAAGTCTTATCAAGCATTATAATACAAAAAGGATTACATCCTTTAGAAATATGTAAATCTTCAAATTAATAGAATTAAAAAAAATCTATGATTAAGTTCACTTTTTATAAGTTATGTGATTTATTGCTTTGACTATTAAATTTATACTTCATGTATTATTATAAAATTATAATTATTTATAAGTTTACACTTTAATACTTGAATAATCTGCCAATTTTTCATTAATTCACAATTTTTAATAGATATTTGTAAAAATGTCAATTTTTATCTTTTGGGGGGCTTTCAGGCCACCAGAAGATATGAATGAACTTTAATAATAATAAAAAAGCGCAAATTAATATACCCAAAACAAAACTTTCTTACCCGGCGCTAAAGGAAATTTTGAAAATATTTTTTTATAATTTTCCCCCCAAAAATGTCATTTTTAACTATTTTTGGAGCACTTGGGGCACTGGAAGATATGAATGGATTTAAATAAAAAAATATATGTAAACTAATATACCTAAGACACAACTTTTCCACCCCATGCCAAAAATAATTTCAAAACAAAACAAAAAAAATTGTAAATTTTCATAAAAAATTCAATTGTTAACTATTTTTGAGGCGCTTGGGGCACCGGAAGATATGAATGAATTTCAATAAAAAAAAATTATATAAACTAATATACTTAAGACACAACTTTCCCGCCCCATGCCAAAAAGAATTTCAAAAAAAAAAATTTTTTTCCTATACTTTTCGATCCACCCTAATACACGTCCTTTCTCCTTCTGCAAGATGTACAACAGATTCTGTAATAACACTGATGTGATATAATTGATCATCGTCATATTAAAATTAATTTAATTAATTAACGGTCGATAATGTTTTCTTCTCGACTTTCTAGTATGCTAATAAACTACAGGGAATTTTGTGATTCGTCGCACAATAGAGAAAGGTGAATATGAATTTTGGGCGCTCTTCTTCTCACCAAAGTTTTATGCAGATCTACCACTTCAGTGACGAGACCACATAGGAAGTTTCATTCATGAAGGTGTGGCGTTCTTGAGTTATCAGTGCCACATGCACACAAATGTGCAGACCGACAGACGGTCAACCCATTAAGGATTTCATCAAAATTTGATAAAGTTTCTACAATTCTGAGGAGAAAGCTATAATTAAAATTTCATTTATCTATCTGATTGTGAGAAGTTATAGTCTCCATATCCACAAGGACTAACAGACAGGCAGACTTTACTTAAAGATTTTTTTTTCAAATTTGATAGAAATCTACAGTTTTAATGTAAAGAAATCATACCAAATTTCAACTTTCTAGCTTGCTTCGTTTTTGAGTTGTCGTATCCAGAGACAGACAGACATAATTACAAAAATGTCTTTTTTGAACTGATGGTGGTCTGAAACGGTGGTTCATCAAACATCTCGAGGTCGAATTTTTCGACGAGTGAAATGATTTCTCCTTGTTTACTATCTCGTATACGAAGTATACAAAGAGAAAGTATTGTAATCGTCAAAAAATTCGACCTCGAGATTTTGACGAATCTCCACGTTTTAGACCTCCCTGAGTCCGAAAACATAATTTTGGAATTATGTCTGTCTGTGTGTCTGTGAACACGATAACTTGAAAACTATTAGAGCTACGGGGATGAAATTTGGTATGTGATCTTTACACATAATTTGTAGGTCTCTGTCAAATTTTGGACGAAATCCGTCTACGGGAAGTCTGCCTGTCTGTTTGTCCGCGGTCATGCGAACACTATAACTCAAAAACTTGAATAGCTAGATGGATAAAATTTCGTACACAGTTTTATCATCATGAATGTAGGTCGGTATAAAATTTTGGGCCAAATCCGACAAAGGTTTGACTGTCTGTAGGTCTGTATAATCGCATACTTGTTTTACTTAAGTTAGTATGGTTGGCGTTTGACCTTGGCGGTCTACGAAGGAAATTGTAGCGAGCCGCAAACACGCGCTTCGGAAATTATGGCAACCCGAATCGAAACTTCGTTCTGACATTCTCCAGATGGAAGATATGATAAAATCTTGCGTGATATCTGTAGTAAGATTTCTTACTCAAAAACGTTAAATTAAGTTGTGGTACCTCAGCGCGTGTAAAAATTGAGAACATACGCAATTCTTTTTGTAAAATATTAATTTTCAGGAATTCATGAATTTGATATGTTTCATTGTAAATCACCAATCATAATTTATTTTTCTCAAAATAACTAGGCCTTGGGTAAATACCCCAAGAATATTTACCCACTGGGTGTTTACTCACGCCACATTACTGGTCGTATGCGAGGAAGTTTCGGGGCGGTCACTCCCGCTGGTATACTTCGTATACGAGATAAGAATTATCAAATTATGCATAAATATTATTTAGTTATTATTTATAACTGAACAAGCGGTACCCCTCGTGCACCACAAATGCACAACACGGAGCTTACAGAAGTAAGTATACAAAACAATTCATTCCATTAACAAAACATTTCCTAACGAAGACAATATAGGATAAAAGTACAGAAGAATATAAAAATATATTGAAAACAAACAATAATAATGCACCATAATTAAATGAAAAAGATATGACGGAGTAAAATAATAATAATAATAATATCATGCTGAATTTCATCAAAGATTGAAGAACAAAATTTCTATGATAAAAAAAATCAATATTTTACAAAAGTATACAAGAATAAAAGGTACAAAATGCCTAAAAGGAAGGAATGAAAATATACAAATGAATTAATAGGGATTTAAAAAATGGGGGGAATAAAAAATCAATCGGGAAAGAAAAAACAAAGAAATTAAAACAAAAATAATTAAGGGGGCATACGACTCTTTAACCTCGGAAAAATGGGGGGAAACTGTCGAATTCGATACATTATATCTCTGAAACAATGCAATTCACAAACTCACTTTGTTTTCTAGAAAAATTTCTATTTCTGTTCTTTCTCTTATAGTACACACATTTTCAAACTTTTATATTGGTATGTATGTATATGGGAGAGTAATAAATATGGGTATAATTTTTGGAGAAAAAAAGAGATAGTCACCTTGCGCGCATGATTACGGATAAAATATTGGTCTAAACACAATATTTTGTGTATCTGAGTGATTAAAAGAGTCTGTTTAAGAAACTGAACCACAATTTATTAACATTTACATTTAATTTCTATTTTATATACCAATTTAAAATAAAATGATAAAAATAGTTCCAATTTCAACTTTTCTTAACCCAAAAAAATCAATCTTCTTTGTAGAAAATATGTGCAAAAATTATGGTTCAATTTTTAGAACACAGGACAATACATATTCGGTAAAAATTTTATGTAAAAATATTCAATAGTTCTTGAAATATTGTGAGCGCAATATAAAAAAAAACACATTTTGAGATATAGCTCTTTAAAGATATGGCCACTTTCAGTGTTTACGTGGAACAGCTCATACATTTTACTTCTTAATTTTCATAATTATGGTAATTTTTAAAAGCGGATTGTTTTAAATTGCTGAGAAAAGACTGGGAAATAATATATATTTTTTTCATAAAATCGAAAATTTTCTAGGTTTAACAGTCATATGTCCCATTGAAATAATATTGAGCGAAACGGGTTTGCATCAAGTTACGTATGAATATTCACATTTAGTTGAAGTAAGAATATCCTTTCATTCATGAGGGCTTCGGAGTCTGCATTCCGTACCCTGAATTATATGATATAACTACCAATACTTAATAATAATGAATTAATGTCTCTAAGCTTTTCTCTCTGAGTTCTGCTGTGATGTTGCAATGAAATGAAAGCCTGGATCTGATCAAAGCTCGTTTTCGTCCAGCACAATGACAGTCGAATGTTCCGAAAATACTTCTGATTAATTGATGTTAGCCATTTATTCAAAATTCGTATTATACGCGGAATTTCGTAGGCGTAGCAATCATTCTAGATACCAGATAATTGATGCTGCTCGCTCGAAATATCAGCTTTCATCAGAGCTTAAACTTATCAATGCGTGTTGGAGATTCACTCAATGGGTTTTCTTCCAATTTTACTCACAAAAGCCTTTGAAGCATAGTTTATAGTTCAATTAACGCCCCATTTTAAAGCAAATCGAGAGCTATTTTGGGACGGACCTCAACATTTTGATCCGCGGTCATATGACGAAGACGATATCTAAACTGGCATTCCCCCTCCAAATTTCTTCATCACCCCAGTTCCTCCGCATCTTTTTGCTTTACACCCTGTAGGGTAGGCTGAGTCGGGGTCGGTTGTGTATGCACCACAGCAGCGGAAGGACATTTGGCGTGCAAACGTGCAACAGGGCCATATACGTGCAACAGGCCCATATACACGTCAGAACTTCAGCTGAATCGGGTTTCGAACCTGGCCAGAAGCCGAGAAGTTACCACTGAGCCATCGCGGCCACCTTTGAAGCATAAGGAAGGGTTTAGTTAAGGTTTCGGGACAATTCCTTGAACAGTTAATTTTTATTAATTAAAAAATATATTTCCACGTATAGAGTGTTGCCATTACGAAAATACTTTAGATACTTTATATTATTTCTTTTATGTGTTTAAGAGTTACCCTTCAAAATTCCCGATTAAATCTTGTATTTCTATGAAAAAATTACGCTTTTGGCGGTGTTTAAAAATCGTTTGTCATTTATCTAGGAGCTACGAAATTTAAAAATATTCTCATTTGAATTAGAAATAAAATTTCAGACGATTGAAGGATTTTGCGTATTGTATTTTTTGCATTAAAAACATTATACATTTTTTTTTCAAGAAATGCCGTTATTGACGTGCACCTGTCGATTGCATGCAGTCGGCAACAGGTGATGTGATACATGATAACTGTTGGCTTTGTTATGTTTCAAGTACTTCAAATTTTTCTGCAAAAACAGGGAAGAACTGGCATTTGAGTTAACAACATTTTTTCATACGGAACATATTCTCTTTCGGATTAAAAAGAAACTGTCTACATGGCAATATGTATGTGCATTTTGCATTTTTGTTACTTAATGTTAATCATCAAAATCACTCAACCATCAACTCTGTTAGGATCATAAACATAATATGATATACCAGATCTTGGTTTCACAAACATTTTTCCTTTATTGCTATTAAAGGAAGTGAGTACTTCTAAAATATGCTTTCTTTCTTCTTTTCTTCTTCTTAAAATATGATATGATAAACATGTCCGGCGTAAATAATTCGAATCGAAATCGGTCTTTTATGCAAATAAAATGACATATAAATTTCGCGTTAAAAATATATTATTTTAAAGATACTCTGTAGGATATTTTAATTATAAGTAATTATGAGTTAATAATAAGTGACAGTTAATGATAAGTATAATTAATAGTATACTTATAGTAACTATTATTAACATTATTATTGATATACAGGGTGTTCTGTTAATGAACCGATACACTCAGAGGGTTGCTAGTAGACATCAAGAGGAACAAAAATTGCAATGGAACAGGGTGTCACAAACCACATTGATAGGGTGACAATCGTGAAAAACGCATGCAGGTTTCGACGTCACGCTGGAACGACAAAAAGTACAATAATAACTACAAAAAGATTAATTTGAATAATTATTACAAGAGTTGTTGTAAGTGCGCAGTTTACAACGACGTAGAAACGATTCCCGGACGCGCTCGAAGATACCAGGTATGCTTTTGATGTCTGTCGCAGCGACGACGATCCGTGCTATGAGATCCTCCGGTGCGTCCACAGGCGTCGCATAAACGAGTAAGTTAAGGTGAGCCCATAAGAAAAAGTCACACGGATTAAGATCTGGCTAACGTGGAGGCCAAGCAATGGGCCCCGCGCGTCCAATCCTCCTCCTTGGATATGCCATGCGTTTTTCGCGATTTTCACCCTCTTAACGTGGTTTGCGACATCATGTTGCATTGCAATTTCTTTTCCTCTTGATGTCTACTAACAACTCTCTGAGTTTGTCGGTCCATATACTGGACACCCTGTTTTGAAGCATAATGAAGGGTACAGTGATGGTTCATGACTGTTAATCTAATAGTTAATTTTTTATTCATAAAAGACAAAAACATTTCCTTCCCAGGTAACGCCTGGTACATCCGCTAGTGTGTAATTAAATCGAAAATGTTTCTTTTAAAGCTTGATTTCGGTAATTGTTGTATCAATAGGTCTTTTATTATGGCTTTATCTGCTGTACCAGGAAACGCTTAAGATTTCCCTGGCTAGGTGTTTCACTCAATTGTCATATTCAGCTACCTCATGTGTGATGGGCAGTTCGATTGTTAGTTTCACGACTTCCAACGATGGTCGTCGCGCGAAGTGAACTGGACGCTAAAATGTAAATAATTAACATTTTTGAACAGATGGTTTGAAACAATTTTTAACATTGAAAATAACTATATTTTGTTTGAATTCATCGGCAACAGATAAATATTTTTGTACAAAGAATGTAAATACAGTCAAACTTTCATATCTCGAAATAAATGACATCTCGAAAAAAAATTGTCCTCTGCATTTCCATCGAAATTCTCATTATATTTCCCATAGTTATCTCGAAATTTGTTTTTCAAAACCCTTGATATGTCGAAATTTTTCTCCCAGAAATAAGTTTCAGTTGACATTTTCCTCGTGGCAGTTATTGGCAATAGAACCAGTTTGAGAGTGATTTCGTTTCATTCTTTACCCCTTTTTCGTGTAAAAGCAATGAATAGGATATTGGCTTGGGAGGAGAAACGGGAAGTGGGGTTGTGCGGGCGAGAGGCTGTTATCTTGTCACCAACGGGAGAAATTCCTGTGTGCTTCTTCTTTATTGTGGAACATGTGCACTTTAATGAGAGGGGTGTGTTCTTACATTTCGTAGCTGACCAGTGTAGAATAAAAAAGTGTTCGTAAACATTTGTAGATTTAATTTCTCCGACTTCTTGAGAATGGCTGTTGAAAAGCGTAAATTGAGCGTGTTATTGGTCGAAGATAAAATAAAAGTGTTGAAGTTTTTGGATGAAAACAAACTAAAAAAGAAAGTCGAAATTGCTGCTTACTTTAAATCCCTTACAGCACTCTTTCAACAATAATAAAAAACCGTGAAACAATCGAAAAAACTATGATGCCGGAAACAGGAAGAAAATGAAAATTCGGAATTCGAACTATCCTAAGTTGAAGAATGTGTACGAAAATGGTTTGTCCAAGGCCATGATCAAAACCTTCCTGTGAGTGTATTGATGTTGCAGCAAAAAGCAGAGGATTTTGCAAAAGAAATGGACTCGAACAGTGAATTTAAAGCAAGTAATGGTTAGCTGGAAAATTCTAAGAAAAGGCACAGCATTGTTTTTCGGAAATTTTGCGGTGAAAGTGCATCGGTAGATGCATCTTCATGTGAAGAGTGGCTTTCAAAACTTCCTTCTCTTTTAAAGGATTACAAAGCTGATTATGTATTTAACGCAGATGAGACTGGATTCTTCTTCCAGTATTTGCCGAACAAAACAGCTGCATTTAAAGGTGGAGAATGCCACTGTGACAAACAGATTAAGCTTCTGTGCTCTTGGCAGCTAATCAAAGTGATAAAGAAAACTTTCCTCCTCTTATGATAGGACGATCCAAAAAGACGAGGTGCTTTGCTAAACTTAAGTCATTTACAATGATGTAGGACTTCGAAATTGCAGCCATTCGACCAGGGGATAATCCGGAGCTTCAAAGTTGGTTATAGAGCTCAAATTGTGAGAAGATTCGACTCCTGGATAGTATCGGTGAAGGTAAACCTTATGAATCTATCAACATCTTGCAGTCAATGCGAATGGCTGATTATGAATGGAGAAATGTCACAGAAACAACAATAAAAAATTGTTTCATCAAAGCAGGATTTTCCGAGAATAAAACTTCTACTAAAACAGAGGACGTTGATTCCATTAAGCACTCAATAGGAGAAGGAGAAATTAATTCAGAACAGTGGGCATCGTTACAAAAGGATTGTAACACCAAAATTTCATTTGAAGATTTCTTGGATGTAGACAACGAACTACAAACTTGCGGCACTATTATAGATAAAGAGATTGTTGAGAACATAAATACGAAATTTCTGACGAAGAAAACGAAGAATTGGATCAAAAAGAGCGCGAAAAAGTTACCGTGAAAGAAGCCGAGAAGGCAGTGGAATTGCTTCGGAGCTTTCTTGAATCAATTGAAAATATTGGAGCTGAATCATTTGGTGCCTTTGCTACTTTAGAAAAAACTCTGCAGTTGCAAAAAGATTCTGTGAGACGGCAAACTTCAATTAAGGACTTTTTCTTTCGAAACCACTAAATTTTTTTCTGTAAAGAATTAGATGTTATTAAGTCAAAACAGGTACGCATGTATAACACAATTTTGAAATTATTAAAGCATTGAGAAGAGTAATTTGTTAATTTTTTGCAGAGTGTGAAGATTTTTCTGATGAATCATATTTTTAGCCGCAAAAGGTAGTTTCAGGGACTATTTTTGAAATTTTGTCTAAACCTTGATAACTCGTAAACTCTTTATCTCGAATTTTTTTCTCTTCCCCAGAAATTCGAGATATCGAGGTGGTACTGTAGATTAGTTCAGATTTCTCTATCGCCATTAAAGGTTGCGTTTTTATTGTGGCCTTTTCTTCCTTGAAAATGAATATTGTTTTGATAATTATTGTTCAAAAAAAAAAAAAGGATCCCATTCTCTCGAATTGCTCTCGACACGTGGGAATTGAGGGAGACGTGAACTTTTCGATTTAATCGACGTTACATTTAAATTTGTTTGGATACAGCTAGTTTTATTTGGTATTAGAAAGAGTTAAGAACTTAGCTGATTTAATTAGTGATTATGCATCCAATGGAGTCGGAGTCTAGTCATGGTCACGTTAAGCATGTGTGACAAATAAGCCTCTCCAATTTAATTTTGTAT